>JAJOOJ010000952.1:0-41347 GCA_029582625.1 Solanum boliviense | reverse complement strand
ATATTACAAATATGGATGGTTAAATAATACAAAAATATGACAATAAAAAAGAAGCTTATTTGATTCAAGGAAGATATAACGACTACAATTAGTTGACTTGAATAAATGATTATTTCATCAGGAAAGAAGTCAATCAACAAGGATAAAATAAATATCTCGAAGAAATCAAGAAAGAAGCTGAAGATTAGCCTTAACATTATTCTTGTAAATAAGGATCTCTACTGCTTCTTTTTTCCAAAGATAAAATCTCTTGGGTTTCAATCTCTTCATCTAGAAGATTCAAGTCTCAACATCTCAACACTATATAAAAGCCAGAGTCTGCTAAAGAGAAGATGTACAACGAGTCTAAAACATCCTACATTATCTACTCTACTTTTAACAAATATTGTATTACTTAGTTTCTATTGTGTAAACAAAATAAAGAGAAGAAAAATTATTGTTTTGTAAGACTTGGTATCAAAAGAAAAGAGAAAGAAAAAAAGATGAGTGTAGACATAGGAACTATATTCAAAACTTGTATTCACTACAAAGTTCAAAAGACTAGAAGACAACACCCTTGCAATCCAAGGGAACTGGACTTAAGATCTACATTGGATCTCAACCAGTATAAAAACATCCTATATTAAGTTTACCTTGCACACTTTCATTTCTGTTTGTTTATTCCTGGAAACAAAAGTTAACTAGCGACTCTTCTAATAAGAAAATAAAAAAAGAGCAACTCACCCCCTATTTCACTTTCGGGTCATACTACCCGAACTACCAACATAATTCTATGACCATGGAATCTTAGCTCAAGTAGGGAATAAATTAGGGAAGTTAGTAAAGATGGATGTACAGCCTATGCATTACGCGGACGATACACACACATTTGATCCTCAAGAGGATGATTGATGAGTTCTATAAGGTCTTGATGATTATGGGAGTGAAACCGGTGGAAAAGGTGAAGTTGGCCGCTTATCAACTTAAGGGTATTGCTCAAACTTGGTTCAACCAATGTAAAGAAGGGAGACCAGAAGATGCCGGTCCTCTTGATTGGGAGAAGTTTAATAGTGCTTTTCTTGATAGGATCTTTCCCCTTGAAATGAGGGAAGCCAAGGTGCTTGAGTTTATCAACCTTCGTCAAGGAAGTATGAGTGTGAGGGAATATGCCCTAAAGTTCACACAATTATCTAAGTATGCTCCAACAATGGTTGCCGATTCAAGGGCAATGATGAGTAAGTTCATTTTGGGTGTGTCCGAAATAGTGGTTAAAGAGTGTCATACCGGCATGCTCATTAATGACATGGATATCTCTCGTCTCATGGTTCATGCCCAACAGATTGAAGAGGAGAAACTTAAGGAATAATCTCGAGAGATAAAGAGGGCTAAGACCAGTGATGGTAATTTATCTCATGCAAGGTCTGATGGATATGGTCGTTCTAGATTTCGACAAAAAATTTATGGTCAAGGTTCCTCCAATGCTCCTCCTAAGTTCAACAAAGATAGGGTGTCTAAACCTAAGCCTTTAGGAGATAATGATAGTGGATCTTCATTGCCTATGTCTACTTGTGCTAGGTGTGGAAACAAGCACGAGGGTAAGTGCCTAGCCGACATAGATGGTTGCTTCAATTGTAGTAAGAGTGGTCATAGAATGATGGATTGCCTGATGATTATGGCTAAAGGAAGAGAGGGCAAGTAAACTCCTCCTAGTGATTCGGGTCCCACTCCTCCCGAGTAAAATCAATTTTATGCACTTCAGACTCGTGGTGAACAAAAGGATTCTCCTAATGTGGTTACCAGTATGCTGAAGGTTTTCCAACTTGATATTTATGCTTTACTTGATCCTGGTGCTAACTTGTCTTTCGTGACGCCATATGTGGCTATGAGGTTTGATGTTCTTCCAAATGTGTTGTTAGATCCCTTTTTCTCTCTCTATTCTTGTTGGTCATTCTATTGTGGCTAAGAGGGTCTATATAAAGTGTCACGTTTCCTAGTCCTATAGGGTTAATCTTGTTGACTTGGTAGAGATTGATATGCTAGATTTTGATGTTCTCCTTCGTATGGATTGGCTACACTCATGTTATGCTTCTATTGATTTTAGAACTCGTTAAGTCAAGTTTTAGTTCCCAAATGAGCTTGTCCTAGGGTGGAAAGGGGGAAATTTTATACCTAAGGGTCAATTTTTCTCTCGTCTTAAAGCTAGAAAGATGATTTCTAAGGGTTGCATCTACCATCTAGTTAGGGTGAGGGATGTAGATTTCGAAACTCCTACTCTTGAGTCGGTCCCCGTTGTTAATGAATTTTTGGAAGTGTTCCCAAATAATCTACCGGTGTTCCTCCCGAAAGGGAAATAGACTTCGATATTGACTCCCAGATATGCAACCTATTTATATTTCTCCTCACCCTATGGCTCTGGCGGAATTAAAGGAGTTGAAATATCAATTGAAAGATTTGTTGAATAAGGGTTTCATCCGACCACATATCTCTCCATGAGGTGCTCCAGTTTTTTTGGTTAGAAAAATAGATGGTTCTCTCCATATGTGTATTGACTATTGATAATTGAACAAGGTGAATATTAAGAATAAGTATCCTCTTTCGAGGATATATGATTTATTTGACCAACTTCAAGGAGCGAGTTACTTTTCTAAGATCGATCTTCGATAGGGTTATGACCAATTGAAGGTGAAAAAAGATGATATTCCAAAGACGGCTTTTCAAACTTGGTATGGTCATTATAAGTTTTTGGTAACGTCTTGGGTTGACTAATGCTCCGGCGGCGTTTATGGACTTGATGAATAGGGTGTTTAGACAATACCTTGATATGTTTTTGATTGTGTTCATTGATGATATATTAATATATTCGAGAAGTGAGAATAAGCATATTGATTATTTGAAGATATTGTTGCAAATTCTTAAGGACTAACAACTCTTTTCGAAATTTAGCAAATGTGAGTTTTGGATAAGGTCTGTAGCTTTCCTTGACCATATTGTTTCAAGTAAGGGTATTGAGGTAGATCCTAAGAAGACAGATGCGATCAAAAGTTGGCCTAGACCTCTAACTTCTTTGGATATTAGAAGTTTCTTGGGTTTAGCGGGTTACTATAGAAGATTTTTTGAGGTATTCTCTTCAATTGCCTCTCCTTTGATGGCTATGACTCAAAAGAAAGCTAAGTTCATAGGTTTGAAACATGCGAGAAGAGTTTCCAAGAGTTGAACGATAGACTTACTTCCGCTCCGGTGTTAACTTTACCTGAAGGGACTGATGGCTTTGTTATTTATTGTGATTCCTCAAAAATTGGGCTAGGGTGTGTGCTTATGCAAATTAGAAAAGTTATTGCCTATGCCTCAATGCAACTTAAGATTCATGAGAAGAATTAACCTACCCATGACCTTCAACTAGCGGCTGTTAGATTTGCCTTAAAGATTTGGAGGCATTATATGTATGATGTTCATGTAGATGTGTTTATTGACCATAAGAGTTTACAATATGTGTTTAATCAGAAGGATTTAAATCTTAACCAAAGAAGGTGGCTTGAGTTATTGAAAGATTATGATATGAGTGTTCTCTACCACCCCGAAAAGGCAAATATGGTGGCAGATGCTCTTAGTCGGTTATCGATGGGTAGTGTTGCTCATATTGAAGAAGAAATGAAAGAGTTAGTTCGAGATGTTCATAGATTGGCCCAATTGGGTGTTCCGTTAGTGAACTCTGCCAAGGCTGGTTTTATGGTTCACAATGGTTCAGAAACGTCGTTAGTGAGGGATGTGAAAGCAAAGGAAGGTCTTGATCCAATTTTAGATGACTTAAAAGAAGTGGTGCTTAAGAAATCTGTTGAGGCTTTCTCTCAAGGGGGAGATGGTGTACTTAGATATCAGGGTCATTTGTGTGTTCCTAATGTTGACGACTTGATGGAACAGATCTTGACAAAAGCTTATAGTTTGTGGTATTCCATTCACCCGGGAGCCACCAATATGTACTGTGATTTGTGGGAGGTCTATTGGTGGAATGAGATGAAGAAGGATATTTTGAAATTTATGACTAAGTGTCCTAATTGTCAACAAGTGAAGGTTGAGCATCAGAAACTGGGAGGTTTGTCCAAAGGTATTAGTATTCCTTCTTGGAAGTGGGAAGATGAGAATATGGACTTTATTGTTGGTTTGCCTCACACCCCGCAATAACATGACTCAATATGGGTTATAGTAGATCGGATGACGAAATCGGCTCATTTTCTTCCTGTCAAGGTTTCCTATTCGGCGGAGGACTATGCCAAGTTGTACTTGAGAGAAATGGTAAAGTTGCACAGAGTGCCTTTGTCCATTATTTCCAATCGTGGTACCCAATTTACTTCTCAGTTTTGGAAGTCTTTCCAAAAGGGTCTTTGCAGTAAAGTTAAGCTTAGCATGATTTTTCATCTACTAACCAATGACCAAGCGGAGCATACTATTCAAACTTTGGAAGATATGTTAAGGGCTTGTGTGATTGATTTTTATAGGTAATTGGGCTGACCATTTGCCATTGATTGAGTTTGCTTATAATAATAACTATCACTCAAGTCTTGATATTGACTCCATTTCAGGCACTATATGGTAGGAGGTGTAGATATCCTATAGAATGGTTTGAGATGGGTGAAGTTGCCTTATTAGGTCCCGAGTTAGTACATGAGGCCATAAAGAAAGTTTGACTTATTAGAGAAAAGTTGAAAACGACTCAAAGTCGGCAAAAGTAATATGTGGATATAAGAAGGAGAGATCTTGAGTTTGATTTTCATGATTGGGTTTACTTGAAAAATTCACCCATGAAGGGTGTAATGAGGTTTGGTAAGAAAGGGAATCTTAGTCCCCGATATGTAGGCCCATATCAGATTTTGAGACGTGTTGGTAAGGTTGCTTATAAATTAGAGTTGCCAAATGAGTTGGCATCGGTGCATCCAGTTTCCATATCTCTATGTTGAATAAATGTGTTGGTGATTTGACATCCATAGTTCCATTAGAAGGGTTGGGAGTTAAGTAGAATCTTTCTTATGAGGAAGTCCCTTTTGAGATTTTGGACCGGCAAGTCAAGAAGTTGAGAAATAAAGAAGTAGCTTCCATGAAAGTGTTGTGGAGAAATCAATTAGTTGAGGGTGATACTTGGGAGGCCTAGGCCGATATGATGTCCCGATATCCCCATCTCTTTCCTTCTACTCCTACTCTAGCTTGAGGTAATGAGTTCCTCATGGTTTGTTCTTTGTTTTGGAGTCATGAGTCTTATATGTTCCCATTATTTCCTTACTATGCATGATATATGAAAACTTCAAGTTTTGAGAAAATGAGTTTATTGATTGACTCTTACATGATTATGTGCACATGAGTATGAATTGCATGTAGACTACTTGATATGATGTTGTGAGCATATCTTTAGCTTGGAGTTGATATTTCCTCCACGGATATATGCATTTGAGTATGTTTTTATCTTGGAGTTGATGTTTCCTCCTTGGATGTTAGCTTGGAGTTGATGTTCCCTCCTCAGATATGTATATTGCATGCATTATGGGCTGTTAAATTTAGTTTTACCCCTCTTATGTTGTTTTGATTACGTCCTAGCTTGGGGTCGATAGTTCTTCCTTGGTTATATGCATTTAGATGAAGTTGCATTGATGGTTGGGCTGTTAGTTCCTCTTTTACTCTTTTCGTACTAACTTGTATCTCATTCGAGGACGAATGATCTCAAGGGGGAGATATTGTAACACCGTAGATTCAAAAAAGGGTAATGAGGTAATTTTTGGGAAGTTGCAGGTGCCACCCACGGAGTCCAACCACAGACCGTAGTATGGTCCGTGGATTGGTCACTCCCAAGGTCTACAGAGGCTCAGGACCATGGCCTAACGAACAGACCATCGGTCAGACCACGGTCCGTGGTTGGGGGGCCACGGTTCACTGGCCTAAAAAGGAGTTTCTGATCACGAACGACGATAGTGCAGGACGGCCCGTTGTCCTGACCATGGTCCGTCGTCGTGGCCGTGGATGGTGTGTCGGCAAATAATTTTAGGGGAGGTTGGGTCCTTTCCAAATTATTTAATTTCTATACCACATCGTTTACCCTTCACTAAGACCCTATATAAGTATTTTAACCCCCAAATTTCCTAATAGAATTCATTCTCTCAAAATCACCAAAAACAAAATCAAGTTCTTCCTCTAAAAAAATATTTCTTTCTCTAGAACATGAAGAAGAAGAAAAGGTTCAAGCTAGGATCAAGGTCAAGTTTCCATTCCTCAAGCAATTGTTGGCTTTGATAGTAAGCTATGATAGTTTTCATCCATGGATTCCTTCTATTCATGAAGTTCCCAAATTTCTCTATCTTCAAAGTTAGAAATCCCCAGTTGAGTTACGGTTTTTTTCAATTGTCATGGGTTCTCTTGATTATTGATTTAAACGATTGAATTATGATCTCTTATGCATGAATTGATGAAATACTATGATTTTATGATGATTCCCTTATGAACCCATGTAATCCCTATGTTTTCCAAGTTATGAGTATATGATGTGGGATTTTGATTATGAAGAAAGAGTTTTATGAAATTAAGCATGTATTGATAGAATTACATGAATTTATGATGAAATCCATAGCTAACCCATGTTCGATTGAAAGTGGGTTTTGAACTTTGAAGGGTAAATTATGGAATTATGCATGTTTTTAGGAAATTTATGCAAATATTTTAAGCATACTTTGAGAGTAAAACATCAATGATGATGTTGTTATTGTGTTGATTGAAAGGATTTCTCATGAAACATATAAAAGCATGATGTGAAAGGTTTTCTCACAAAATAAAGGATTCTAAGGTTGAAATGTCTTCTCACCTAATTGAATCAAAGATTAAGAGCTATCCTAATGCAATCTAGCTTGGATTGGTTATTGAATGATACCTTTCCATTGATGACGACTTAGCTTGAATTGGCAAGATGATGTGCCCTTCCATGGATAATAAGTACAAGTAAGAAATGACTACTCCATGTGATTTATGCTTAGCACCAGAAGGATATTGAGATGGAAGCTCTCCCGTTAGTAGAGGATGAGTTTCTAGAGGCAATCTCCTTGTCCCTTACCTATGTTCCCCCATAGGATGATTACCTTGATAGACATTAGCTAGTGGATCCTCTTAAGCTAGAAGTTCATGGTCGTTACCTTGGCAAGTTGGACAATCCTTTTCGGTGTGGGAGACACAGGGGGATCATATTATAGCTCACATGGTCTCTATGTCACTTAAGGATACTTCCCACATTAATAATGAACTAAGGTTACTTCAAGAAGTATCTCATATATGTTCAATGATTTGAAATGATGTTAGCTTGCATTGACCATGTTTTATGACTTATTTTTTCTAACCCTTTTATATCATGCTTTAGCTTGGTCAATTGCATGCCATGAAATGTCCTCTTTTAGCATGATTTAAATATTTTATGCATAGCTATAATACTTGGTACATTGTTTTGTACTAACGCATACTCTTGCCTACATTTTCCCAAATTTAGGGTCCGATAGTCAGGTTTTTCAGTTTCGTGGCTAGTGGTTGATTTTGAGGTTTCCCGAGCGTTGGTGAGTCCTCACGGTTCGAGGACGGATTTTCATTGCTCCTAGTTTCTCAGTATTGGACATGATGTGTAGGCTAGGCCCAATTTCATTCTAGTACTAGATGACTATTAAGACAAGTAGTTTAGACTTCCGCTTTTCTTTTATAAAACTATTGGACTTGAAATGTTGTCTTACCTCTTTTGTTCTATTTCTTATGTTATGAATGCTAAGTTGCTTGTATGGGGTCCCTCGGGGTCATATAGGCCATGTTATATCTACGGGGTGCCCCTGGGTTGTGACATTTTGCATTTTTGACCATTCTTTCAAGTTTTAGTTCATTCCTTGTACAATTGCCTTCATAGCTGAAAATCATCAATATTTGATTTGAAAAGGACTAAGTTAGGCAATGTGGAAACCAATTATTGAGATAAATGAACCTTAATTGAGTGAAAATATACCACTTATCAACCCCTCACAATTAGATCATTGAATATAATGATATTGAATTGTAGAGGTAGCAATGAGATGAAGTTTAGAAGAAACTTGCAAGCTATCTTGGACTGGATTAGGCCACCACTTGTTGCTTTTATAGAAACAAAAATGCAAGACCGCGAAAACCTTCTGGACAAATTTCCCTTAAATAAAATGATTCAAGTTCATACGAGGGGAAATAATGGTGGTCTAGGTTTCCTATAGGATGACTCTATCTTGGAGTTGGATGACATTGCAACAACTGATCAAGAACTCCATGCAATTGTCAAGGTATGTACTACCAATAAGTATTGACTTTCTAGTATCATTTATTCTACCACACATCGTAGTGTATGAAACCTTTGAGGAAAAACTTAAAATATTTAAAAACAACTACTAAGATGACTAACTAATAGGGGGTGATATTAACAAACTACTCAGCAATAAATATATAACCGGAGGTAGGCCCATTATCAATTCTCACGTCAATGACTTACGAGATGTGATTGGTTACTATGATATGATTGATTTATGTTTAAAAGGTAGAAAATACACGTGGTTAAATAAGTTCTACAAAAATAGATCGAGTCTTATTTTTGAAAGACAAGACCAATTTTAAGTAAATGAGAAGTGGTTTTGTAGTTATCGAGATGTGCAATTACACTACCTACCTTATAGGCATTCGGATCACTGTCCCATTCTAATATCAGTATTCCTACACAAAAGTACGCATAAAAATAAAATCTTCCGCTTCGAATTCATGTGGACTTCACACCTAGAATTACCAAATCTAATCTCCTTCAGTTGGCATAACTGACCAAATATATCTAAAGTAATCTCTTCTTTTGAATGAAATGTTACCATGTGGAATAAGAAAACTTTTTGTAACATTTGTTATTAAAAAAAAGACTACTCCAACGAATTAAGGGTATCCAAAATCATCAAATAATATCTCTAACTCCTTCCTACCAAAACTAGAGGTTGACCTAATTGAATAATACAACCTTATACTTTGATTAGAGGGAGATTTTTGGAAACTAAAATCTAGAGTCAACAAGCTTAGTGAGGGTAGAAAAGGGTCACACTTTTTAGATGATTCCTTAGTGGTTTTTAACATAGACTAGTTGATCCACGTAGTAGTTAGGTTCTATACCCCCGGCAAGGTATAGGATGACCCTGGTAGTGTGAGGAAAAACGATGTATCATCACATAGCTCATAGTGATGGTTGTCGGTTAGAGAAACTCCCACCGAGATTATTTTGTATTCTTATATACACAAAGTTTATTTTTGATTTTCATATACAAACAAAGTTTATTTTGTATCCTTGCATACAAACTGAGTATATTGTATTCTTAAATACATTGAGTTGCTTTCTACTATTTTAAAAGCTTTCCATATATTGCATCTCTTATTGTTGCTTTATATTGAGTTGAGTATCTAGAGTTTGACTACCCAGAGTCAAGTGTCTCATTATTGAGTTGAGCCTTATTTCTCCGAGTTGAATATCCTATTATTGAGTTAAGCCTTATCTTACTGAGTTGAATATCTTATCCTTTAGTTGAGTATCTTATTCTTGAGTTGAGTTTAGTTGAGTGAGTTGAGAAGAGGTAAGTATGTTTGCTTTTTATCAAGTTCAAGCTTATGTTTATGCTTTAGAATTCCCCTTACATGCTCATACATTCCATGTACTAAGGCATTTGGCCTGCATCATTTTATGATGCAGATACAAGTACTCACGATCATCAACAGGCGTTTCGTTGATATCACATGCAGTTTGAGTTAGCTGTGGTGAGCCTCTTTGCTTCCAGAGGATTCCACTTGTACTTTCAGTTATATCAATTGTTAGGATGTCGTGGGTCTTGTCCCGACTTTAATCCTTGTCAGTTAGAGGCTTCATAGATAGACAGTAGAGTTTCATAAGTCTGTTCATTTATCTTATTAAATGTTTTAAAGACTTGAATTGCCTATTTTTGGCTAGTTGAATATTCTATGTATTCTAAGTTATTTATTTTGAGACATTTTGAGAAAATCTTTGCATTGTAATTTAGTTTTAAGCTTTTGTATGCTTGAGTTAGTCTTCTGCTTGTAGTCAGCCAAGATGAGGGTTCGCTTGGGGACCAACAATGATTCTCGAGTGCTGGCCACGTCCACGGTGTATACTCGGGTCGTGAAAAACTTGGTATCAGAGCACAGAGTTCAAGTGTCCTATGGTGTCTATGAAGCCGTGTCAGTAGGATCTTATTTCTAGTTGTGAGAGCCCCACTTCTATAAATGAGGGACTACAAACATTTAAGAAAAGTTTCCCTTCTTTCGTACTGTTAATCATGCAATAGAGCTATTTCATAGTGATTTATTCATACTCGTGCGTTTCTCAGATTCATTCATTAGACTACCCCTCATACTAAAAGTAGTTGAAAGGTAAAGCCAAAGATCCTTATGGATGTTATTCTTGAGCAAGCTATAAGACTCCAGAGGGGCTTGAGAGCAGCCTATGAGTGAGTAAGTGTTCAGTTTTAGAGGAATGCAACCATATTCATATGAATCATGCATTTGAGCTAAAAGCAAGTTGTACTCTCTTCTCTAAGTCATGTTTCATCTGAGATCCTTATGAGAAAGTATGTTTAGAGCTTGGGTAGTATTTTCACCCGAAAATGTAGCATGAGTTACAAGATCATGAGTAGTAGTAGTGAAAGTGCCCAGAGTTAGAGGAAAGTATGAAGAGGTTTAGTAATCTAAGAAAGGGAGATAGTGATGAGGCAAACTATGTTATTATAGTCATGAGGAGTTTTCCCTTACAAGTAGACTAAGAAGTGATGAGTTGTGAAGATCTCATAATAGGAGGTAGAGTAAGAGTTGCTAGTCAACATGAGATAGAGTATATATTTTTAACCAGAATAGAGTTCATGTCGATGTATCATCGTGTTAGAGGAGGAAAAATATGTAATACCCCGTATCCTAGTAAACCAAAATGTAGACTTTTCAGAAGTAGCAGGTGCAACACACGATTTCTACCCATGGACTGTAGGGTGACCCACGGTCCATCCTGGTGGTCCATGGTTCACCATCTGCAACCCTCCTCCCAGAAACCCCAAGAAAATCAGCTAAGGTTCAGGCCACGCTAGGACCTACAAACCGTAGGTCAAGCCATAGTCCGTGGTCCATGGTAATGGGTCAGCCCCCAGCTTCAGTCCCAGAAATCCTTAACAAATTTGTCTAAGTCCAGACCTACACCAGGACAAATGGACCATAGGTTAGACAACAGTTCGTAGACCAGGGCCGTAGGTCGAACCCCATATTTTCAGCCTCAGACGTCAAACAACGGTTGACCAGCACAGATCGTTGGTCCATCTACTATCCATCGGTCAGTCTTGTCGGTGGCCCTGTCAGATTTTAAGTCAGGGGTCGTTTGTTATTTTCCTTATGCGTTAGACCCCTAAACTACGTGGTTTTGGTCAGTTGTAGCCTAGTAAACTAATTAGAACTTACCCTAGTCAACTCATTCTCCAAAATTCATCCAACTTAGAACAAAAGAGGAGAAAAGAGTCAATCAAGCCCTAGTTCAAGAATGCATCATATTTTCATCAGTTTCAACCGCGAAATCGAAAGATTTCTTAGTGGAATTCATCACCAGGTATGTGGGATTTCACTAGTGGGTTCCTTTCACCCATTAGGTCCCTAGATTTCAGTCAGAATCTTGATTCCCTTAATATTATCTAGACCTACGGTTTCTTGAATGTTAGAAATTGTTGGGTTTTACCTCTTAGAATGATCCAAATCAGATTGTCATGAATTCACTATCATTTTGTGTAGATTCTTTCATAAATTCCGAACCCTATCTATGTAGTTCTTTTAGTTCATGAATTACACATGCTAGGTCAGATATTTCTGATATACATGCCTCAGTTTTGAATGTTTCATTATCAGCATATTAATGTTGCATTTTCAGTTAGCATGTGAGTTTTGAGCTATCCAGTATTACAAAAATTTAGTCATAAATAGTTAATCACATAATCAATTGGGAGAAGCTTAATACTGAGTGGACTAGGGTCATTCACCCTCAAGTCCCAGAACAACGTTACCCGTAGGTTTTAAGTCCCTTCTGTGGGCTGCATTTTAGTGATCACGCCAATCATGCCTCTATACCTCTAGCATGGTATATTGGGTCATCTCGATGGGACGAATACATTGAACTCCACATTTAGATCATGTGGTTTTTTGTCGGTTATTAGTATCTCCCACAGTCCAGTTAGATTCTATTGCATTGACCATGTTATCTATTACAGTTCAGTATTCAGCTTAGTATGTTATAAACTTGGTCATTGCATTTAGTTAGTTCATGTTTAGTATTCTCAGTACAGTGTCATGCTTATCTTTTAGCATTTCTCATATTTATGCTTTGGTTCAGTTATGATTATTGTTCAACTTTATTCTATCATGCATAATTAGTACCTTCCAAGTACTGACGTATACTCTGCGCTACATTTTCTCGTGATGTAGGTTCAGGTTCTTATCTTCTAGATCACGCATAGATCGATTCTCGATCTTTAGCTCAGTAACTTCAGTGGTGAGTCCTTATTCTTCGAGTATGGTTGACATGATTATCTTCCTCTTCTTTTAGTTTAGTTTCAGCTTTTGCTAGATTTAGCTGGGGCATGTCCTAGCAATTCTAGTCAGTTAGAGGCTATTTTCAGACATAGTTAGTTTCAAATTTAGAATTTGAGTTTGACCTTTCAGCTGCTGTTAAACTCTCAGTTTTCATTTATTCAGATAGTTTATGGGTATCCCCCATTATTTCATTTTAGTTTATCTTATGATTTAGCTTCTGCTCAGTATGTATTGATTCAATGTATCTTTAAGTATGCTTATGATATGCAAACAAGGTTAGCTTGGGGTCACTAGTGATCCTAGGTCTCGTGTCCGCGTCCTGGGGGTAGCTTCGGGGCATGATAAACTTGGTATCATAACATTAGGTTTAAGTGACCTAGGATACTTGAAAAGCCGCACTAAGTAGAGTCATTTTGTTCGATGTGAAGTGCACCACATCTAATAATAAAGAGACTACAAAGTATTTTAGGAAACTTCAATTTCTTGTTACTCTTATCATGCGTAAGGTATGATCTAATTTCTCATTCTGACTTGTCATTATGCGCTTATAGACCATGCCTCATCGTAGAGCTTACAAAAGGAATGCTAATGCCCAAAATATTAACGCAGTTCCACCATTGAATGTTGTGTTTCAGAACGCCATCCAGTTTTCGCTCAAAGTGTGCCTAATCAGAACAACCAATAGGTTCCAGTTCCTACAAATGCTAATAATGGGTCGACTGCAGCCAGGGTTTGCAATCCTGTTAAGATGAATCCGCCAGAGTTCTTAAGATCGCAGATTGGTGAGGATCCCTAAAACTTCATAGATGACGTCAAAAAGATCTTTGGAGTGATGCAAGTGATAGTGAATGATAGGGTAGAGTTGTCATCCTATCAACTTAACGATGTAGCTCATATATGGTATACTCAATGGAAGGAGAATAGGGGTACAAATACAGCTCCTATTACTTGGGAGTGTTTTAGTGAAGCCTTTCTAGACAGTGTCTTCCCCAGAGAGTTGAGGAAGGTAAGAGCTCAGGAATTTATGAATTTGAGGCAAGGTAACATGACAGTCCAAGAGTATGGGCTCAAGTTCACCCAACTCTCCAGGTATGCTCCTCACATGGTGGCCGATTCCAGAGCTCAAATAAACAAGTTTCAATATGGGGTATCAGACTTAGTGAAAACAGTGTAGGAATGTTATGTTGCTAGAAAATATGAATATCTCTAGGCTCATGAATTATGCTCAGCATGTTGAGGGAGATAAGCTTAGGGAACATGCTAAATATAATAAGAAGGCTAGAACAGAAAACTATAAGTATTCTTAATAGAAATTGGGTGGTAGAAATCGCTCATAGTTTTCGTAAAAGTCTTTAGCTCCAGCGCCTTCATCATCTAGTGTTCCATCCTCCAAGTTCTGACATGATAAAAAAGGTAGGGCATCAGGCTCTAAGTCTCAGGGGAGTTTTTCAGGCACCAAAATCTACCCAACGTGTCGTAAGTGTGGTAAGAACCATCTGGGTGAGTGTCTTGCAGGAAGGGAATGATATTTTGGGTGTGATTAGATTGGTCACAGGTCGAATGATTGTCCATCCTCTAAACAGGGTAGGGAGGTAATAGTGGCAGAGCTCAGTCTACAACTTCAGAAGCACCAGCAGGTCGCCCGACTCAGCAGCACCAGCAGGTCACCCGACTCAGCAGCACCAGCAGGTCGCTCAACTCAGCAGGGTAACTGATCTGGTATATGTGGCGGTTAGCGCCAAAATAGGTTGTATGCTCTTCAGGCTCGCCAGGATCAAGAAGATTCTCCTGATGTAGTCACTAGTATGTTACTAGTTTTTAACTTAGATGTTTATGCTTTGGTAGATCCAGAGGCTACTCTCTCCTTTGTAACTCCCTATATAGCAGTCAACTTCAATGTTAGTCCATAAACTCTCTGAGAAGCCTTCTCAGTCTCTACTCCAGTCGGTGACCTAGTTATAGCTAGACGGGTATACAAAAATTTCCCTATCACAATCTCCCAAAAAGTCACCTCAGCAGATCTTGTAGAGTTAGAAATAGTAGACTTCAATATAATTCTTGGCATGAATTGGTTACATTCCTGTGATGCCTCAGTCAATTGCAGAACTAGGATCGTTTGTTTTCAATTTCCAGAAGAACCAATCTTATAATGGAAGGGTAGTATCTTAGCGCCTATGGGTTGTTTCATTTCTTACCTTAAGGCCAGAAAGATGATCTCTAAGGGTTATCTCTATCATCTAGTTTGGGTTAAGGATTAAAGCTCCAAAACCCCAACTCTTGAGTCAGATCCTGTAGTTAATGAGTTCCTACAAGCGTTTTCCAGAAGATCTTCCCAGAGTCCCTCCTAAAAGGGAAATCGACTTTGGAATTGATCTCCTCCCATATACCCAGCCTATTTCTATTCCTCCTTACATAATGGCTCCAGCTGAGCTCAAGGAATTGAAAGAGAAGTTGAAATACCTTCTAGATAAGGGCTTCTTCAGACCTAGTATTTCCCCATGGGGTGCATCAGTGTTATTCGTGAAAAAAAAAGATGGTTCTCTCAGGATGTGCATTGACTATAGACAGTCGAACAAAGTCACAATCAAGAATTAGTACCCTATCCCCAGGATTGATGACTTGTTTAACCAACTTCAAGGTGCTAGTCATTTCTCGAAGATAGAACTTAGATCCGATTATCATCAGCTTAGAGTCATAGCTGGTGACATCCCAAAAACACACTTCAGAACTCGGTATGGTCATTATGAATTTGTAGTTATGTCATTTGGACTAGCTAATGCTCATGCAGCTTTCATGGACTTGATGACAGAGTGTTCAAGCAGTATTTGGACTTGTTTGTTATCGTCTTTATTGATGATATATTCATTTACTCTAGGAATGAGGAAGAACATGCGAATCATATGAGGTTGTCCTGCAAACTCTCAAAGATCGCTAGTTATTCGCTAGGTTTAGCAAATGTGAGTTTTGGTTGCAATCCATTTCTTTCCTTGGGCATATACTATCTAGCGAAGGGATCCGAGTGGATTCTCAGAAAATAGAAGTAGTGAAACAATGGCCCAGACCTACCTCTCCTACAGATATCAGAAGTTTCTTGGGTTTAGCCAATTATTACGAAGGTTTGTGGAAGGAATTTCATCCATAGCCTCTCCATTGACTAAGTTGACTAAAGAAAGGTTAAGTTTCAGTGGTCAGATGATTGTGAGAAAAGCTTTGCAGAACCTAAAATTAGGTTGACTACAGGTCCTGTTTTGACTCTACTAGAGGGTTCAGACGGTTATGTTATCGATTGTGATGCATCCAGAGTCGGCCTAGGTTGTGTGTCGATGCAGCTAGGTAAGGTTATATCATATGCTTCTACGCAACTTAAGGTACATGAGAAGAACTATCCAACTCATGACCTTGAACTTGCAGCATTGGTGTTTGCACTTATGTTTTGGAGACATTACTTGTATGGTGTTCACGTAGATATGTTCAGAGACCATAAGTGCCTTCGATATATGTTCACCCAGAAAGAGTTGAATCTTTGCCAGAGGAAATGGCTTGAGTTCCTCAAGGACTATGATATGAATATGCTTTACCATCCTGGTAAGGCCACTGTAGTAGCAAATGCTTTTAGTAGCTATCTATGGGTAGTGTCGCACATGTTGAGGAAGAAAGAAAGGAACTAGCAAAAGATGTTCACAGGCTTCCTAGATTGGGAGTTCTCCTTATGAGCATATCAGATGGTGGTGTAACAGTTCAGAATGGGTCAGAATCTTCATTGGTAGCGGAGGTTAGAGAAAAGCAAGAGTGATACGATACTGCTTCAACTAAAGGGTGAAGTCCATCAACAGAGAGTTGAGGTTTTCTCCCAAGGGGGAGATGGTGTGCTTCACTAAAAAGGGATAAAGCAGATTTTGTGGCGAAGTGCCCTAATTGTCAACAAGTGAAGGTAGAACATCAGAAACCACGGGGTATGACTCAAGAGATCAACATTTCTACTTGGAAGTGAGAAGTGATCAACATGGATTTCATTACAGGTTTACCTCGTACTTACAGACAACATGACTCCATTTGGGTGATAGTTGATAGAGTTACTAAGTCTGTGCGCTTTTTGGCTGTTAATACTACAGACCCAGCGGAGGAGTACGCCAAGCTTTACATTAATGAGATAGTTAGGTTACATGGGGTTCCTTTGTCTATCATCTCAGATAGAGGTCCTCAGTTTGCCTCTCATTTTTGGAAGTCATTCTAGAAAGGTCTTGGTACTCAAGTTATTCTTAGCACAACATTTCATCCATAGACAGATGGTCAGGCAGAACGTACCATTCAGACCTTAGAGGACATGTTGAGAGCTTGTGTGATCAATTTATAGGGTATTTGGGATGATCGCCTTCCTCTTAAAGAATTTGCCTACAATAATAGTTACCATTCCAGCATTCAGATGGCCCCTTATGAGGCATTGTATGGGTGTAGATGTAGATCTCCAGTTAGTTGGCTTTAAGTAGGTGAAGCAGCCTTGATAGGGCCAGATTCGGTTCATGGTGCTATGGAGAAAGTGCAACTCATTAGAGATAGACTTAGGACAGCTCAGAGTCGCTAGAAGTCCTATGCAGATGTAAGGAGAAGGGAATTAGAGTTCCAAATTGACGATTGAGTTTTCCTGAAAGTGTCACCTATGAAGGGGTGATGAGATTTGGCAAAAAGGGGAAGCTCGGTCCTAGATATGTAGGCCCTTACAAGATCTTGGAAAGAAGTGGAAAAGTGGCTTATGAGTTAGAGTTGCCAACAGAACTAGCAGCAGTACATGCAGTTTTTCACATTTCATTGTTGAAGAAGTGTGTGGGTGATCCAGCATCTATTGTACCTTAAAGAAGTGTGATCATGAAGGATAGTCTAACTTATGAAGAAGTACCATTTGAAATCCTTGATTGTCAGGTTCGAAGGTTGAGAAACAAAGAAGTCGCTTCAGTTAAGGTTGTGGATGAGCCAGTCCATAGAGGGAGCTACTTGGGAAGTAGAAGCAGCCATGAAGGCTAAGTATTCCTCTTTCCTTCCGATTCCACTCCAGTGTGAGGTAATATTTTCTCTTCAGTCTTTCAGTCATTCATGCGTAGATTTAGTCTTAGTATCTTGTTCCTTCAGTTTATACTTGCATTTTCAGCATATTTGCATGTTCTTGGAACTTAGTTCAGTCATAAATCAGTTCCCAGTGTTTAGTGGTAGGGTTGTTGCTCTTTCCCTCTATTTTTAGCTAGTTTAGTCTTCATTCGAGGGTGAATGTTCCTAAGGGGGAGATAATGTAACACCTCGTATCCTAGAAAATCAAAATGCAGACTTCTCATAAGTTGCATGTGCAAACCACAGTTGCCACCCACGGATCGTAGGGTGACCCACGGTCCATCCTGGTGGTCCATGGTTCACCATCTGCAACCCTACTCCCAGAAACCCCAAGTAAATCAGCTAATGGTCAGACAACGCTAGGACCATAGGTCAAGACACGGTCTATGGTCCAGCGCCGTGGGTTAGCCCCCAGCTTCAGTCCCAGAACTCCTCAACAAATTTGTCCAAGTCCAGATTTATGCCAGGACCTACAGACCGTAGGTTAGACCACGGTCCGTGGTCCAGGGCCGTAGGTCAAACCCCAAATTTACACCCTCAGACGTCGAATGACGGTTTACCAGCACGGATCATCGGTCCATCCACGGTCCGTTGGTCAGTCCCATCGGTGGTCCCGATAGCTTTTAAGTCAGGGGTCGTTTGGTCTTTTCCTTATGAGTTGGACCCCTAAACTATGTGGTTTTGGTCAGTTTTAGCCTAGTAAACTAATTAGAACTTACCCTAGTCAACTTATTCTCTGAAATTCATCCAACTTAGAACAAAAGAGGAGAAAAGAGACGACCAAGCCCTCGGTCATGAATGCAACAGATTTTCATCAGTTTCAGCCCTGAAATAGAAAGATTTCTCTGTGGAATTCGTCACCAGGTATGTGGGATTTCACTAGTGGGTTCCTTTCACCCATTAGGTCCCGAGATTTCAGTTAGAATCTTGATTCCCTTAATATTATCTAGACCTAGGGTTTCTTGAATGTTTGAAATTGTTGGGTTTTAGCTATTAGAATGATCCAAATTAGATTGTCATGAATTTAGTATCATTTTTTACAGATTCTTCCATAAATTCAGAACCCTATCTATGTAGTTCTTTTAGTTCATAAATTCCACATGCTACGTCAGATATTTCATATATACATGCCTCAGTTTTGAAATTTTCATTATTAGCATATTAAAGTTGCATTTTCAGTTAGCATGTCAGTTTTGAGCTATCCAATATTACAAAAATTCAGTTATAAATTGTTAATTACTTAATCAATTGGGAGAAGCTTAATACCGAGGGGACTAGGGTCAGTCACCCTCAAGTCCCTGAAGTACGTACCCCGTAGGTCGTAAGTCCCATCTATGGGCATTATTTTAGTGATCACGTCAATCATGCCTCTATACCTCTGGCAAGGTATATTGGGTCCTCTCGATGGGGCGTATACATCAGACTCCACATTTAGCTCATGTGGTTTTATGTCGGTTATTAGTAGCTCCCACAATCAAGTTAGATTTTATTACATTAACCATGTTATCAGTTGCAGTTCAGTATTCAGCTTAGTATGTTATAAACTTGGTCATTGTATTCAGTTAGTTCATGTTCAGTATTCTCAGTACAATGTCATGCTTATCTTTTATTATTTCTCAAATTTATGCTTTGGTTCAGTTATGATTATTGTTCAGCTTTATTCTATTTCTGCATGCTTAGTACCTTTCAAGTACTGTCGCATACTCTGCGCTACATCTTCTCGTGTTGTAGGTTCATGTTCTCAGCTTCCATATCATGCATAGATCGGTTCCCGATCTTTAGTTCAACAACATCAGTGGTGAGTCCTCATTCTTTGAGGACGATTTACATGATTATCTTCTTTTGCTTTCAATTTTAGTTTCAGTTTTTGCTAGATTTAGCTTGGGCATTACCCAACACTTCTAGTCAGTTAGAGGCTATTTTCAGACATAGTTAGTTCCAGCTTTATCGCTTGAGTTTGACTTTTCAGTTGTTGTTGAACGCTCAATTTTCATTTATTCAGATAGTATATGGGTATCCCCCATCATTTCATTTCAGTTTATCTTATGATTTAGCTTCAGCTTAGTATGTATTGATTCAATTTATCTTTAAGTATACATATGATATGCCAGTAGGGTTAGCTTGGGGTCACTTATGATCCTAGGTCTCGTGTCCGCATCCTGGGTGTAGCTTCAGGGTGTAAAAAAATATATGTGTGGAATCTGATAGCACAGTATTCATAAGGTGATAGACCCAAGCTAGGCTTATGATTTTTTAAAGTAGAACCCCATGGTATTCAGAGGATGATAGAGCTATTTGAGAGGTAAGAATTGAATACCAATCATGAGGTCTTAGTGAACGAGTGTTTCTAAAATTATGCATAGTAGTGGTGAGTTAGTAAAGTTGGCAAGCAATCGTATTGATATTCAGGTTTAGTAATGAACATTAAGCTTGAATTTGAGATGGGTGTCATGACCGAAAGAATGGAAACATGAGGGTGATGATATTAGTCATGAGATTTGATCTAGAAGAATTGACATAGAGTAGGTGAAGAATGGAGATTATTAATTGCAATAAATATGAGAAGTTCAAGTGAGAGACCCTAACGTTTAGAAAAGGACAATGAAGTGTGGCTAAGTCAAAAGAGTAACAAGAGTATTAAAAGGTGTGGTGAGATGGTATATTATCAGATGAGGTTCCAATTAAGTTATAATTTTCCATGTGTGCCTAGATAGCATAATTGAGTTGTCAATGTGGAATAGGTCCATAGCTTTCAAGTGGTAGCTTTAGACCTAACGGGGAGATGATAAGATGAGAAATCAAGTCAAGTGTTGAGAATTTCTTAAGGAGCTAGTTAATAGGAGTCGATGGACTTGTTAGAGTACTAAGCTTGAATATGGTGTTGTTAAACATTAGGTGATTCTTGATATGAACCCAATGTGGTGGTAAAGAGTAATAGTCTTAGGATGAGATTCCCTATAAAGAGGTCTAGAACCCGAACCTAAGGATTTGGGTTGAGCTTGAATATAGTAAGAGCATACCATTAGACCAAGACCTTACTAAGAGTAACCCCATTCCATACCTAGTCTGGTCGCCATTCCATACCTAGTCTGGTCGTCATTAGAGGACGAATGATCCCAAAATGGAGATATTGTAACACCCTAGAAATATTTTGAAATAACACTTGAACCATCCTTCATTGTGAATAGGATTTTACCAAGGAATATAAAATTTAGTAATTGTTAAGGTCACTAGATGTAGCACCTTGTGTTCCAAAAATAACTAGAGAGAATTCATTCAGGTGATTCCTAAGTTCTTCTAAGATTTGGGTCAACTTCAAATAACCATAACTATCAATACAAAATGAGTTACGTGGCCCATAAGATATCAAATGAAAGGTCTTTGAATTATATTTCCAACGCCACCGAGTTTGCTAAATTTTGAGCTCGTCTTTACTTTACCCAATTAGATTTAATAGGTTTTTTTTGTAAGATTTTAGGGGTCTAATCTGATTAGGTTCAGTTTTATAATCCTAATATACACCTGTGTTTTAGTTGACAGTTCAAGAAGAGAAAAGAAGAGAATCAAGGAAAGGATCAAGGCGTTCGTCAAGATTCTTGAGAGCTGTTGCGAATTTTCGTCATGGTTTTGATCCCTAAGAGGTATGTAAGCTTCCGTAGTGTTGGGTTTGTTCACCCACATTCCAATCATGTTAATTTCAATGAAATTTGTTCTAGAAAGTTGAAAGTTTAGTGTTCTTGAATTGTGTTCTTGAAATTGGCTTTCGTTCTTGAGTTCAGATGAGATTGATGAGTTCTTTAGGAAATCGTGTCAATTATAGAGTTGTGTTTGATTATATTCTTGTGTACATGTAGTGGGTATCTGAATATAAAGAGAAATTGAGAAAAAGAATCGAATTTAGGCGAATTGGGGTTAGAAAATGAAGAAGGAAAAAGTCGGGCAGAAACTTGGTACTAGGTCTGCGTCATGGACCTGTTCCTCAGAAATAGAACTTTTCTCTCCACCACGCGGAGAGGTCACGGACCCCTCTTCCTCAAAATTTATTTCACGACCAAATATTAAAATGCATCTCTGCATTACAGACTTGCTACCAGACAGTGACTTCTTGATCGATTCTCATGTTTAACTATCTAAAAACACGTCTAGACATCACGAGATCTTTCCGATCACAAATCACAACCTTGAATTCATAAATCAAATTCAAGGTAGAGTTGAGAGTTAAGTTTTAAGAGTTCTTTCGAATATTTTTGAGAAAGTCCCTTTGAGTCTTTTTGAGGAGTCTTCTACAATTTCTAATAACTTGTTTTAAGACTCGAGCAAGTTAGTCTGAGAGTGATGAGAATGTATTCATGAGTCTACTTTATCATCACAAGATCCTTCATATCATGAACCATAACTCTTGAATTCATAATTCACATTCAAGAGAGAGTTAAGAGTAGAGTTCAAGAAAGTCTTTGAGTTCAATTGTGAATCCTTTGAGACCAACTATCGATTTGAGCTAAGTTTTGAGGAAGTAAGTATGAGAATGAGAAGATTCATATACTTGAGTTCCATATTGTTTTGGTGACCCTCGAGTCGAGTCGTTCATTCCCATAGATTCCATATGAACTCCATAATTTTAGTATCTTAATCCATAATTTTGAATTGAGTCGTTCACGTCCATAATTCGGCATGAACCCTATTTTAAGAAGTCTTTTTACAAATTGCTTTAAAATTTGTTTTAAAGACTTGAGCATTGCGTTGAGTAAAGAGTGAAGTTCATTTCTTCAATAGAGTATATGAGGACTATGTATTCCCAAAGAGTAAATGTTATCACATTTAATCAATAAAGGAAACACCAATTTCCAAAAGATCCTTTGAGCTAGTTTTCATTAAAGAGTAAATGTTTTCACATTTACTCAAGGAAGGAAACACCAATTTCCAAAATAGCCTTTGAGCTAGTTTTCAGTAAAGAGTAAATGTTTTCACATTTAATCAAGAAAGGAAACAATGATTTCCAAAAGAGCCTTTGAGCTAGTTTTCAGTAATGAGTAAAAGATTTCACATTTAATCAAGAGAGGAAACACTGATTTCCATGAGAGCCTTTGGGCTAGTTTTTGAGAAATTATCTCAAATCACAGAAAGAGTTATATTTTTAAACATATGAGCTAGTCACATTTTTGGGAGTAGTATTTAGCACCGATATGGGGGAGAGTTCAGACAGCTCACAGCCCCCATAAATCATGTAGCCAACATGGGTAGAAAAGGGTCATACTTTTCATATGATTCCTTAGTGCTTTTTAGCATACACTAGTGGATCCACTTAGTAGTTCAGTTCTATACCCCCGGCAAGGTATAGGATGACCCTGGTAGCATGAGGCTAAACGTTGTATAATCACAAAGCTTATAGTGATGGTTTTCAGTTAGAGAAACTCCCACAAAGATTATTTTGTACTCTTATATACACAAAGTTTATTTTTTATTTTCATATACAAACAAAGTTTATTTTGTATCCTTGCATACAAACTGAGTATATTGTATTCTTAAATACATTGAGTTGCTTTCTAATGTTTTAAAAGCTTTCCATATATTGCATCTCTTATTATTGCTTTATATTGAGTTGAGTATTTAGAATTTGAGTACCCATAGTCGAGTGTCTCATTATTGAGTTGAGCCTTATTTCACCGAGTTGAATATCCTATTATTGAGTTGAGCCTTATTTCACTAGTTGAATATCTTATCCTTGAGTTGAGTATTTTATTCTTGAGTTGAGTTTGGTTGAGTGAGTTGAGAAGAGGAGTATGTTTTCTTTTTATCAAGTTCAAGCTTATGTTTATGCTTTAGAATTCCCCTTACATGCTCATACATTCCATGTACTAAGCCATTTGGCTTGCATCATTTCATGATTCATATACATGTATTAAGGATCATTAACAGGCTCTTCGTTGATATCACATGCAATTCGAGTTAACTATGGTGAGCCTCATTGCTTCCGAATGATTCCAGTTGTACTTTCAGTTATATCAGTTGTTAGGATGTCGTGGGTCTTGTCCCGACTTCCATCTTTGTCGGTTAGAGGGTTCATAGATACATAGTATAGTTTCAGAAGTCTGTTCATTTATCTTATTAAATGTTTTAAAGACTTGAGTTGCCTATTTTTGGCTAGTTGAATATTCTATTATATTCTAAATTATTCATTTTGAGACATTTTGAGAAAATCTTTTCATTGTAATTAAGTTTTAAGCTTTTGTATGCTTGAGTTAGTCTTCCGCTTGTAGTTAGCTAGGATGAGGGTTTTCTTGGGGACCAACAATTGTTCTAGAGTTTCGACCACGTCCAGGGTGTAGACTCGGGTCGTGACACTCATATTATAGAATATACGATTAGTTTAAATAATATTAAGTTTCTTGTTATAATTTAATTATTTTATTATTTTTTAGCCAACTAGTAGTCTATCGTATATATATATATCTAGTGGTCGATTACTCCTGACAAAAAATTAGTTGAATAGAAAATATATTTGACGATAATTGACACAAATCAATATGTAATATATATACTCTTTCATAATCCGTCATCAACAAAGAGAGTAGTTGATTATTGTCGGTAAAGTACTTAAGCTTTTATAACAGTGAAAAAGTTAATTAGAAATAACAGTATGAATGAATTGAATAACAATGGATGAGAACTAATAATAATATAATAAATGAACTGGAGAACAATTTTATCATTGGAGAGTAATTTTGTTGATGAATATCCTAAGTTTTTGGCTGAAGAAGGGGGTCTTAAAGTGGAGAAATCGGGATCTTTGGAAGGGAAGAAATTTCTTTTTTATTTTAAATCGTGTAGTTTAAACTTTGAAAATGGAAAAACTAATTTTCAATTTAAGACTTTGAAAATGAGATGTTAGTCTTTTAAGGTTTTGATGGTAGAAAATATTTTATATTATTTAAGACCTAGGTTTAAGGATTTACAATTTTTTAACTTCAAATGATGACAATGTAAATGGTGTCTTTGTCGCCAATAAATTTAGACTTGGGGATAGTTAGCAAATTGAGTTTTGAAAATGTCCTTCTAGCACAATTAGTAGAATATTCAAGAACTAGATTCCAGTTTTTTTTTATGTAATATAGTTGTGTACTACTAGTCTCATTCACATCATAGTTTATGCCTTCCATCTGCAGTTGAGATAAAGAGAACTCATATTAGTGAAGAGGAGGACGTCTGTGGCGACAAAATTCATTTTCACCCTGAATCTTCTCCATAGATTTTTCAAAAATTAAATCAATGGGTCACCAAGGTGTAAGTTCTTTCTATTCACTATCTTTTCTCTTTATGTAATATTGTTGACTGGTTCATGTTTTGATTCTATCCTTAGATGACTTGATTTTTTTAGATTATAGAGTCACGTTTGAATGAACTACCTTATGCAAATGATTCAACATAGTTCCTTGATAAAATTTACACATGAAAAAAAATTGATATACATCCTTCGATATATATATATATAACTTATTTTTTTCTAAATTAACAGCGAAATATGTTTCTAAAATGCCCAATAATTGGTTTATATCTTCGCTACAAAAATGCTCAATTTTCATAAGATATTCTTGGGTGTTATTCAAAAGGCCCAATAATATATATATATATATATATATATATATGTTGGACATTTTGAGGCAATTATGATCCTGGAAGACAGTTCTGGTTGGTTAATGAAAATCGATTGCAATGTTATTTTGTTTTTTTTTTCTGAGTTTAGCTAATTCAAGAAACCCCTTTTAACCTACAATAAATGCTAAATTTATTAATGAGTAATGGGGACAAGATCTAGTATTCTCAATCTACAAAGAGGTATCTATTCATCTTTAGTAAAATAATTATTTTAAAATTATCTACATCTTAAGAAATAATAGGAGGTAGCATCACTCTATGTATAATCAAAAGACTGAATATGTTTTTCAATGTAAAACTATATTTTTTAACCTTATAAATGCATATGATTTTAAACTTACAAATGCATACAAAAAATAAGTCATAAACTTATAAAGTAAATTTAAATAGCATCCCCTTTTACCCAACTCTTGTGCTTGTGAATTTTTACTGAATTATCATTGTTTTCATTTCAGCTTTCGATAGATTATTTTACCCATTCACCACTAAACAAGCGCAACAATATTTTTCATCTTGTGTAACCGTAAACTTGGTAACACAAATCTAGATAATCCATGTGATATGCTTATGTGAAATTCGTTCATATGAAGCTTTTGTTCATTTTATGAAAGTATTTGTTATGCCTCTTAACAAACAAATTCCACATAAGTGTAGCATTTGGGTTGGTCTAATTTGTGTTATCCTCTTATGGTGACATGGGATTGAAAATGTTGTAGGTACGTGAAGCTGAAATAGAAAGAATTAAATGATAATTATACAAAATGTTTTGATAAGATAAAGGTAAGAGAAGGTTTCAAGAATGCTATTGGAGGAATATTAAACTTATGTCTTCAAATTTAGTTGGAATTTTAGCAACAATGACATGTTTTGTTGCTCTACTATATTTGATGGCTTTAGAAATAAAGGTACCACCTCTCCTATCCTTAATTATATGTGCTTCAAGGAGATTTTTTTTAAAGTATCATTTCTTATATGAGATTTCTAGGCAATAAAAAAATTGCCTCTGAATAATTCTATGTCTAGGTTCATAAGGGAGATTAACTCATTTTTAAAGTTGTTTTTGTTGCATGAATACACAATAGAAAAATGTTAATCAGCGCTTGTAGTTAGTAACTTAGAAAAAGAAACCTACTCTATATCTGTTTGCTTCTTAATTTTAAATAATCTTCTACTCACAAGAGCAAAATCTTACAAACGCTTGGAGTAGTTATATTGTAATTTGTGAATATAAATGATGATAATAATGTCTTAAATCCCAACAACTAGGTTTTTCATTTGATTTCTCATCCAAAGAAATCATAGAAGCTTAGTTCCTTAGTTGATTGTTTATATAAATTTTCACGTGGTGAGGACTCAATCTTTCACCATGTAATCGTCTCCCGCATTTCATATTTCCTTACCCTAAAAAATAAATAAAAAATGAACGAGGTGACCAATGGATTGAGTTAAAAATAGATTAACCCATATTTATACATATTTTCATGAATAAATGACAATCTACTTTAGAAGTTAATATTCGAAACACATAAGTTGTTTTTTTGGAAGAAGAATGTGATTTGATTCAAGAACATGAAACATGATACTTATTCTATTCCACATTAACTGAATTTTTGAACCTTTTTTTATTGTTTAAAATAGTTAAATTATTCAAAGTTCAAGATAGATGTTTCAAAACTTTTTCCATAGTTTCTCTTTACTCTATTGAAGTTTTATATTTTCTAGGAGATGAGTTTACTACTTACAAAGTTATATTTATAATTTCATAAAAATTAATAGTTGAAATTATGATTTAAAGTATGTCCTTAAATATTTTTCTTCATAGGTATGCATTGCTCAACAATTACACTTAATAGGGAATATAGGGAGTATCATGAAAAGATTATAGAATAATATTATGTGTAATAATAATAATATAACTCTTTATGTTTTCTCTTTTTTCTTTTGTACTTGAGACGGTGTTTTCACTATATTGTCACGCTTTCATTAGTTAGATTGAGATTAGACTCTACTATCCAATCTCACAGTAATGTAACTATTCTTAAGCAATATCAAAGTTTAAATGCTAATCTCAAGCATAAGGCTCTACACCCTACATGTTCTTTTTATCATGAAGTTCAAATTATTTTATTTGCCTTGAACTATTTTTATTTTAACTTCAGTGACATGTACATGAATTTAGAAAGCATTTTTGAAGGACCATACTGGAAGGAAAGGTTGTCATTAAGAAAACAATTTTTTTGAGATCTTTGGTTATTCTCTGCATGATTGAGATGCTTCATTATAAAGTAAGGTTCGTTGATCAATGTCATCCAAGAATTCAAAACATATTTAAATCGAAAGAGAACCTCCTGAGGATTTCAGTAATGATTTCTTCTTCCGAGTGAATTCCCATAACAACATCAACATCTATCTTAGTTATTTCCTTTGAATGCTTCATAGCTTTCTTCCCCATAATTAAAAATTGTACTTGCATAGAGGCGGATCCCAAATCTTTAGTTTATGGATTTGGATTCTAGAAAAGGTTACCTTTTCAAAACCCAACAAGTTACCTTTTTAGAATTTCATATCCATAAACTCAAATATTCTGAATTCACCTCTATGTAACCATAATTCTAATTGCACAAAAGAGAGTTGTGAAGCATTTAGAGGAAATAAGTCATAACTAATATGGATGTTGATCTAGCTACGTTAATTAACTTGGAAGAATAAATATTACAAAAATCCGCAGCTGGCTCACTTTCGATTCAAATATTTTTTTGAAGTATTGGATGACATTGATCAATCAGCCTCACTTTGTGATGAAACATATCAATCATGCCAAAAATAATCAAAATTCCCAAGAAATTTGCCTTCTTAAGGATAACCTTTCTTTCCAAATTGGTCTTTCTTTGAAATATGAAATATTACATCATAGTTTATTAACGAATTTAATGTACACATATCAACACAATTTACAGAATCATGAAACTAGCAGTGTAAATATTGTTTAAAGATGAAGGTACCACCTCTCCTATCCTTAATTATAGATGGTTCAAGGAGATTTCTTTTTAAGTATCCTTTCTTACATGAAATTTCTTGGCAAAGAAAAAAGAATTTGCCTCTGAATAATGCTATGCCTTGGTTCAGGATTACCTCATTTTTAGATTTATTTTTGTTGCATGAATACAAAATACAAAAATGTTAATCATCTCTTTGTAGATAGTGACTTAGCAAAAGAAAATTACTCTATATCTTTTTGCTTCTTAATTTTAAATAATCTTCTACTCACAAGAGCAAAAATTACAAATGCTTGGAGTAGTAATATTGTAATTTGTGAACATATATGATAATAATAATGCCTTAAATCTCAACAACTAGGTTTTTCTTTTGATTTCTCATCCAATGTCCAATATTCGTATTAGAGAATCTTAGAAGCATAGTTGATTGGCCGTATAATTGTTCACCTGGTGTAGATTCAATCTCCTACCATGTTGTCCCTTCCCCCATTTCATCTTCCTTAACCTAAAAAAATAAAAATAAACTGAACTAGGTAACCAGTGGATTGGGTTAAAAATAGATTAACCCAGATTTATACAAATTTTCATGAATAAATCACAATCTACTTTAGAAGTTAATATTCAAAAACACTTATGTTCTTTCGGAATGTGATTTGTTCATTCAAGAACGTGCGTGAAAGATACATTCTATTTCACATTAACTGAATTTTTGAAGCCTTTTTCCTTATTAAAAATAGTTGAATTGTTCAAAGTTCAAGATACATGTTTCATTTATTTTTCCATGTTTTCCCTTTCCTTTATTGAAGTTTTATATTTTCTAGGAGATGAATTCACTACTTACGAAGTTATATTTATAATTTCACAAAGGAAAATAGTGAAAATTATGATTTAAAGTATGCTCTTGAATATTTTCTTAATAGGTGTGCATTGCCTAAAAAATTACACTTAATAGGAAATATAGAGAGTATCATGAAAAGATTATAGAATATTATGTGTAAAAATAAAATATAATTCTATGTTTACTCTCTTTGCTTTCTACTTGAGACGGTGTTTTCATTATATAATCATGTTTTCTTATGTTAGATTGAGATTAGACTACAATCCAGTCTTATAGTAATATAGCCATTCTTAAGCTACGTCAATGTTTAAATATTATTCCTAAACTTTAGACTTTACACCCTACATATTCTTTTTATCATGAAATTTAGTTTTTTTTTTGTTTGACTTGATTCATCATAGGTTGTGTTTTTAGTGAAAGATAGAGACAATACTTTCTAGGAATTGAATCAATAGGCTCAGGGGCATTCCCCGTATAGGCTACAAGAGAATTTATTCTTTGACACATATAATAGACCATAGCACAAGAAACGATTCGCTCTAGTCCCGTAACCAAGCGAAAGAAGATTCATGGACAGAAGATTCCCTGCTGCAAGAGAATCCGCTCTTTTGCTTGGTTATGAGACTAGAGCAATATATGTGTCAAAGAACGGATTCTCTTGTAGCAGATACGGGGCATTCCCCTGAGCCTATTGATTCAATTTCTAGCAAGTCTTGTCTCTCTCCTTTACTTAAAACATAGTTAATGATGATTCAAGTCAAACAAAAATAAGTAAATTTTATGATAAAAAGAACATGTAGGGTGTAGAGCCTAAAGTTTGGGATTAGTATTTAAACATTGATGTAGCTTAAGAATGGTTATATTATAACTATAGAATGGGATTGTAGTCTCTAATCTCAGTGTAACTAAAGAAAGCATACTCATATATGTAATGAAAACACCGTCTCAAGTAGAAATGCGAAAAGAGTAAACATAAAAAGTTATATTATTTATGTAGAGTGAAAAATTAAAGTTGGATTTTTCGGCAACATGACTTTTGTGTTGGTAAATTAAGTGGACGTTTTTTTATTTCTTTTTATATAATTAGCCATAGTTATATGATTTTAGTGGAAAAATCATAATTTTATGACTATTTTTGAAATTAACCACATCTTTATTTTTTTTTGAGGTATGTACTAATCGTAAAGTTGTCATTCTTCCTTGATTAAGAATGTCTGGTCTCAAAGAATATTAGTTTACTAGAAAATAGGAAATTATGAAGCATGAAATTTCATGGATAAACAATATAATTTCATGTTAATTCCATTTATCTACGGATTAGCTTGACAAATTGTAAGAAAATTCATGAATTAGCTAGGAGCTTTTTAGTGACGAATTACTGACAAATTCCAGAGCTAATTTCATTTTTTAATAGTATCGATCACTCAACTAATGATTTTTTTTGGTTCTTTCACAAAAAAATTTCATAAATGCCTTTCATTTGAGTAAAAATAAGAAATATTAAGATTTACCAATTTTATTAATGTTTCTTTGTGTGTGTTGATGGGACAAGTGCTTGTGCTGAAGTTAATAATTTTCATAAAATCGTTTGATGATTACATTTGTCAAATCTTATTTGGGGAAAAAAATAATAGATATATGACATTCTGATTACTTAAAAGAAATTTACACAATCTAAGTCTTGTGAGATAAAGTCACTTTTGAGAATGTGATAAATTATTTTTACTGATACTAACCTAAATGTTCAATACTTAAAATTGTGACTTTAAATTAAATGTAGGTAGATAAATTGTAATATTTAAGAGGCATGGTACGATATTTCTATAATTAATGTTGTTGTATAATTAGTTTTTTGTAGTGACAGATATTTATAATGAACAATCATTGATATGTTTTGATAAATCCAAAACACTATAAAACATTAAATTATATAAAATTTCCTTATATAATCGGTGCATACATTTTATATCTTTTAAATGTCATACAAAAATGAAAATATGGCTAGAATTGATAGGTATTTTGCTATTTATCTAGGATGGTAGTGAGAGAAGGAAATTGTGGTCCAATATTGTTACGAACTGTCCCCTTCATTATAGAAAATCCAATGGGGAAATAATTTGGGCCAAAAAACATCTGAGTAATGCTTTGGAAATTTCTAGCCTAGGACAGACGTGGACGAAATCTAAGTCATGTGAGGTCTAGGGAAATATGGTAATGAATGGGGGATTTAATTATGAATTTGATCACAAGAGTGGATAGCCAAGATATTAAGGAGCCTATACGACTTTACGATATCGAATCGGGCGAGTAGAACTCCTGAAACTGATCTTGGCATGAAGGTGTACTATTAGAACGTCAAGGTTTGAAGGTGTGTTGCGAAATGGGAGCTTGAAACTCAAATTCCGAGCTTCTTCCTCTGTACAATCCGTCGGAGCGGGATTTATCCCGCCAGGGTGGGGCTGCTGTGGTGGGACAGTCGCGACTTAAATTAGAGAAAAACCCCAAAAAAGTTATTTTCTGCAAAACTTAGTTCTTAATAGCTAATGAACGACGCAGGGAAGTTTCTTGACAGATTTCCACGAATTCTAGTGCTAAAGGTAAGATAATTATTCCCCTAATCCATATTTTGATTCTTAGAACTTAGAATCTTGGATAATTATCGCTGGGGAAGGGTTTTGGCCTTATGTTAATGGTGGGCAAAGCCATAGTTGAACATTAGGATCTTGGGTTTGGCCTTGGGTTGATAATTTTTGTTATAATCTGGATAAATTAGGAAAATTGATTGTTTTAGATCAAGAACGAACTGAAAGACTTTAGCAACGGAAGACTCATGTTTCTTAGGAGTATTTAGGCTTGGTTTCAAAGTAGGTGATGGTTCAATTTCCTATTTTTGTGATATATGCTGGTTAATTTCTTCATTGTTTGCATGCATGTATGTGAATAGGGAAATGTGAATCAAATCTAATGAAATGATTATGGGCGAATAATTATATGCCATGAACTTGTTACTTGACCGTGTGACTATGTGCACTATTCATTATGGTGTGGTTGTCCTGATTGGACCGGGTGTCATGTCATGACACATACATTAAATCGGGTGTTATGTTTCGAAACATATATTAGACTAGGTGTCACATTCTGACACATATATATAATGGATGGGTGTCACGTTCCGACACACTAACATTTTGGGTGTAGGTTCCATGAGAGGAGCACTTGTGATTATTATATTCATGTCTACCCGTCATTGATATTGGGAATTTGAATGTTGCTTCTGAAATGATAATTGAACTATGCATTCTGTATGTGTGTGTTTACAGTGTTGTAATTACTTGCTTCTATTTCGCTTACTTGAGTAGCTGCGTGATCCTACCAGTACATTGTGGTTTGTGTACTCATACAACACTTGCTCGTTCTTTTTTTAGTACATGGCATCTTCAGGCGGCTACTGATAGACCTCGGCTAGGGGATCATTGACCGCGACCAGTTCGAGGGTGAGTCAGTTATTTTAGGCTTCCATGGATCCTTCATTTGTTTAGTCTATTCTTTTTGGACTCAGACTACCTAGTTAGACTTTTACATATGTTAGTTTGGGGGTTGCACTCCCTTTTTTTCTTAGACCTGTTGATTAGTAGAGTTTTGGTACAATGACTTTCAGGTTCTAGGGGTTGAATTTCCTCAATAGTTATGGTTAGTTGTTTATTTAAACTTTCGGACTTTATGGAACTCCACGTTAATTTTTCATTTAAACCTGCTTCCGTATCTTTAAATGCTTAGTTTTCATTAAGTTGGTTAGTCTGTTTGTTGTAGTGGTTCTCCCACCGGAGGGTTAGTATGGGTGCCAATCACGGCGGTTTGGGTCGTGACAAATATAAATTTACTCATATAATTTTTCGTTAAAAGACGTTCGGATGAACCTCCTCCCTATCGTACAAAAAATAAGTCTTATTCAAACAACCAAAATAAGGAGAAAACCTTATCACATCTCATTTATTCAAATAACTAGAAAGTAGAAGGGGAAAAAATGAGTTCAATAGAACTATTTGTTGTTAATCAAATAAATGTGATGACTCACAGTTCACAAAATTTAGTGCAAATTGCATCATTGCTCTTCATTGCACTACCTGGAATCAAACCCGGGTCTATATTGTGGCAGGGTACTATTCTACAACTAGACCACTAGTGCTTTTTGTTTATCTTTCCTTGGTACTTTATTTAGATTTATTTTTCAATAGCAATGACATAAAAAGTTTGATTTCTTCATGATTGAAAATAGTTTTAACACAATTGAGTGTGATAAGTGGATATATCATAAGTATTGGAATAATTCACATGTTATTATTTGCCTATATGTTGATTATTTATTGATTTTTGGCTCTAACATGAATGTTATTGATGAAGATAAAATATATTATTATTATAAGCCATTTTGATATGAAAGATCGTGGTGAGGCAAACTTTATTCTTAGAATAAAAATAACAAGAACATGTGATGAAATTTTCTTTGACCAGTCACAGTATATTGAGAAAATTTTGAAAAAATATAACTTTCTTGATTGCAAGCATGTTGTAACTCCTTTTGACTCAAATGTTCACTTATTTCCTGTTGAAAGTGAAAATGATGAACTAAATCAAAAAGAATTTGCTAGCTTAATTGAAAGCTTGGGATATGTGATTAATTTCACGAGGTGTGATATTGCACGTGCATCAAGAGTACTAAGCAGGTTTAAAAGCAAATCAGGTAATGAACATTAGCATGCTATAACTAGAGTTATGAGATATTTAATTGGAACCAAAAAATTGTGGTTTGTTCTATAAAACAAATATTGTTGTACTTGAAGGCTTTTCTGATGCAGTTTGGAACACCTTATCATATGATTCACATTCTACCACTAGCTATATCTTTAGTTTTGGTGGTGGTGCTATTTGTTGGAAATAAAAAAAGCAAAAAATAATTGCTAACTCTACCATGGAGGCTGAACTAATTTCTTTAGCTTCAGCTAGCGAGGAAGCAAATTTGTTGAGAGATTTATTATTCAAAATATCTAAATTTGAAAAATCGATTCCTCTTATTTTAATTCATTGTGATAGCACCACTGCAATTGGTGGAGTTCAAAAGTGTTATTACAATGGTAAATCCAGACCTATTAGAAGGAAACACAGTAATGTAAGATTATGATTGACAAGTGGTACCATTAATGTTAATTATGTCAAATCTTGTGATAATCTTGCAGATCCTCTAACTAAGGCTTTAACAATAGAAAAGGTCTGGAACACATCTAAGGGGATGGGATTGAAGCCTATAAATCCTTCAGTCATATATGAAGAAACCCAACTTGGGGACTAGAGATCCTATAACCAAGTTCAAAGGGAAAAACTAATCATATAATGACTTGTGAAATAATGCAGTATCTTTTTATTCCATCCCTATGATGTGAGTGCATTGTTTCGTTTAGTTATTTGTGAAGGTTGAGCTGATAAAACTCTTAATGAATATCTGTTGCCCTTATCAGTGGAGTGTAAAACTTAAATGAGCACTTTCGATAGATTTCACCTATAACATGAAAGTAGGTCGCTTTGTATGAGAATTGGGCTTACTCTCAAAAGAACTCATGAAATCGAGATAGTACAAGGCTATAACGTGCTAGATTTTAAATCTCATGCACCTTGATTATTCTGTGTGAGAAGTGATATTTTATTTTCCCTTAAGCAGTCATAGTTCAAGTCTAAGACCACTACTACTTTGGAGTAGAAGCTACTATTTCACTAAGTGGAGGTTTAATGCAGAGCACACCTTCATTATGCATAGTAGCCTTCATTGAGACATTTTGAGAAAACTTTGCATTGTATTTTAGTTTTAAGATTTTGTATGCTTGAGTTAGTCTTCTGCTTGTAATCAGCCAGGATGAGGGTTCGCTTGGGGACCAGCTATGGTTCTCGAGTGCTGGGCACGTCCACGGTGTAGACTTTGGTCATGACAAACTTGGTATCAGAGCGCAAGTTCAAGTGTCCAAGGTTGTCTATGAAGCCGTGTCAGTAGGATCTTATTTATGGTTGTGAGAGCCCCACTTCTATAAATGAGGGACTACAAATATTTAAGAAAAGTTTTCCTTTTTTCATACTCTTAATCATGCAATAAAGCTATTTCATAGTGATTTATTCATACTCGTGCGTTTCTCAGATTCATTAATTAGACTACCCCTCATACTAAAGGTAGTTGAAAGGTAAAGCCGACGATCCTTATGGATGTTATTCTTGAGCAAGTTATAAGACTCCAGAGGGGCTTGAGAGCAGCCTATAAGTGAGTAAGTGTTCAATTTCAGAGGAAGGCACCCATTTTCATATGAATCGTCCATTTGAGCTAAAAGAAAGTTGTACTCTCTTCTATAAGTCCTATTTCATTTGTCATCCTTATGAGAAAGTATGTTTAGAGCTTGGGTAGTATTTTCACCTGAAAAGGTAGCATGAGTTACGAGATCATGAGTAGTAGTAGTAGTGAAAGTGCCCAGAGTTAGAGGAAAGTATGAAGAAGTTTAGTAATCTAAGAAAGGGAGAGAGTGATGAGGCAAACTATGTTATTATAGTCATGAGGAGTTTTCCCTTATGGGTAGACTAAGAAGTGATGAGTTGTGAAGATCTCATAATAGGAGGTAGAGTAAAAGTTACTAGTCAAGATGAGATAGAGTATATAGTTTTAACCAGAATAGAGTTGATGTCGATGTGTCATCATGTTATAGGAGACTAAATATGTAATACCCCGTATCTTAGTAAACCAAAATGTACTATTTTCAGAAGTTGCAGGTGCAACCCATGGATTCCACCCACGGACCATAGGGTGACCCACTGTCCATCCTGGTGGTCCGTGGTTCACCATCTGCAACCCTCCTCCTAGAAACCCCAAGAAAATTAACTAAGGTTCAGGCTATGCTAGGACCTACGAACCGTAGGTCAAGCCACAGTCTGTGGTCCAGGGCCATGGGTCAGCCCCCAACTTCAGTCCAAGAACTCCTCAGCAAATTTGCCTAAGTCCAGACCTACGCCAGGACCTACGGACCGTAGGTCAGACAACAGTTCATGGACCAGAACCGTAGGTCGGACCCCAGATTTTCAGCCTCAGATGTTGAACGATGATTGACCAGCACAGATCGTCGGTGCATCTACAATCCATCGGTCAGTCCTGTCGGTGGCCTCATCATCATTTAAGTCAGGGGTCGTTTGGTTTTTTCCTTATGCGTTGGACCCTTAAACTACGTGGTTTTGGTCAGTTGTAGCCTAGTAAACTAATTAGAACTTACCCTAGTCAACTCATTCTCCAAAATTCATCCAACTTAGAACAAAAGAGGAGAAAAGAGTCAACCAAGCCCTAGTTCAAGAACGCATCATATTTTCATCAGTTTCAGTCTCGAAATCGAAAGATTTCTTCGTGGAATTCATCACTAGGTATGTGGAATTTCACTAGTGGGTTCCTTTCACCTATTATGTCCTTAGATTTCAGTCAGAATCTTGATTCTCTTAATATTATCTAGACTTAGGGTTTCTTGAATGTTAGAAATTGTTGGGTTTTAGCTCTTAGAGTGATCCAAATCAGATTGTCATGAATTCACTATCGTTTTGTGCAGATTCTTTCATAAATTCAGAACCCTATTTATGTAGTTCTTTTAGTTCATGAATTACACATGCTAGGTCAGATATTTCCGATATACATGCCTCAGTTTTGAATGTTTCATTATCAGTATATTAATGTTGCATTTTCAGTTAGCATGTGAGTTTTGAGCTATCCAATATTAGAAAATTTTTGTCATAAATTGTTAATTACATAATCAATTGGGAGAAGCTTAATACCGAGTGGACTAGGGTCATTCACCCTCAAGTCCCAGAACTACGTTCCCCGTAGGTTTTAAGTCCCCTCTGTGGGCATGCCTCTATACCTCTGGCAGGGTATATTAGGTCCTCTCGATGGGACAAATACATCGAACTCCACATTTGGCTCATGTGATTTTATGTTGGTTATTAGTATCTCCCACAGTCCATTCATATTCTATTGTATTGACCATGTTATCTGTTATAGTTCTGTATTCAACTTATTATGTTATAAACTTGGTCATTGCATTCAGTTAGTTCATGTTCAGTATTCTCAGTACAGTGTCATGCTTATCTTTTATCATTGCTCAGATTTATGCTTTGGTTCAATTATGATTATTGTTCAGCTTTATTCTATCATGCATGATTAGTACCTTCCAAGTACTAATGTATTTTATGCGCTACATCTTCTTGTGATGTAGGTTCAGGCTCTCAGCTTCCAGATCAAGCATATATCAATTCTCGATCTTCAGCTCAGTAGCATCAGTGGTGAGTCCTCATTCTTCGAGTATGATTGACATGATTATCTTCCTCTTCTTTTAGTTTTAGTTTTAGTTTTTGCTAGATTTAGTTGGGGCATGTCCTAACACTTCTAATCAGTTAGAAGCTATTTTCAGACATAGTTAGTTTCAACTTTAGAATTTGAGTTTGACTTTTCAGCTATTGTTAAACTATCAGTTTTCATTTATTCAGATAGTATATGGGTATCCCCCATTATTTCATTTCAGTTTATCTTATGATTTAGCTTCTGCTCAGTATGTATTGATTTAGTTTATCTTTAAGTATGCTTATGATATGCCAACAGGGTTAGCTTGGGGTCACTCGTGATCCTAGGTCTCGTGTTCGCGTCCTTGGGGTAGCTTCGAGGAATGACAAACTTGGTATCACAACATTAGGTTTAAGTGAACTAGGATGCCTGAAAAGCCGCACTAAATAGAGTCTTTTTCATGAATGTGAAATGCACCACATCTAATGAGAAGGAGACTGCAATGTATTTTAGGAAACTTCAATTTCTTGTTACTCTTATCATGCGTAAGGTATGATCTAATTCCTCGTTCTGTCTTTTCGTTATGCACTTATAGACAATGCCTCCTCGTAGAGCTTACAAAAGGAATGCCCAAAATGTTAACACAGTTCATCCTATTCCAGATTAGGAAGTTTCGAATGCTGTGTTTCGGAACGCCATCCAGTTTTTGGCTCAAAGTGTGACTAATCAGAACAACCAGCAGGTTCCAATTCCTGTAATGTTAATAATGGGTCGACTGCAACTAGGGTTTGCGATTTAGTAAAGATGAATCCTCTAGAGTTCTTAGGATCACAGATTGGTGAGGATCCCTGAAACTTCATAGATGACTTCAAAAAGATCTTTGGAGTGATGCAAGTGATAGGGAATGATAGGGTAGAGTTGGCATCCTATCAGGTTAACGATGTAGCTCATATATGGTATACTCAATGGAAGGAGAACAGGGGTACAAATGTAGCTCCTATTACTTGGGAGTGTTTTAGTGAAGCCTTTCTGGACTGTTTCTTCCCTAGAGAGTTGAGGGAGGCAAGAGCTCAGGAATTTAAGAATTTGAGGCAAGGTAACATGACAGTCGAAGAGTATGGGCTCAAGTTCACCTAACTCTCCAGGTATGCTCCTCACATGGTGGTCGATTCCAGAGCTCAAATGAACAAGTTTCTATATGGGGTATTAGACTTAGTGAAAACAGTGTAGGAATGTTATGTTGCTAGAAAATATGAACATCTCTAGGCTCATGACTTATTCTCAGCATGTTGAAGGAGATAAGCTTAGGGAACATGCTAAATATAATAAGAAGGCTAGAACATGCAACTATGAGTATTCTCAACAGAAATTGGGTAGCAGAAATCGCTCACAGTTTCTGTAAAAGTCCTTAGCTCCAGCGGCTTCATCAGCTAGTGTTCCATTCTACAAGTTCTGACATGATCAAAAAATGTAGGGCATTAGGCTCTAAGTCTCAGGGGAGTTTTTCAGGCACCATAACCTACCCAACTTGTCCTAAGTATGGTAAAAACCATTCGGGCAGTGTCTTGCAAGAAGGGAAAGATGTTTTGGGTGTGGTCAGACTGGTCACAGGTTGAATGATTGTCCATCCTTTAAACAGGATAGGGGTAGTAGTGGCAGAGCTCAATCTACAACTTCAGCAGCACCAACAGGTCGCCCGACTTAGCAGGGTAACTTATCTGGTATAGGTGGCGGCCAGTGCCAAAATAGGTTGTATACTCTTCAGCCTCACCAGGATCAGGAAGTCTCCTGATGTAGTCATTGATATGTTACTAGTTTTTAACTTAGATGTTTATGCTTTGTTAGATCCAGAGGCTACTCTCTCCTTTGTAACTCCATATATAGCAGTCAACTTCAATGTTAGTCCATAAACTCTCTCAGAACCCTTCTCAGTCTCCACTCCAGTCGGTGACCTAGTTATAGCTAGACGGGTATACAGAAATTTTCGTGTCACATTCTCCCAGAAAGTCACCTTTGCAGATCTTGTAGAGTTAGAAATGGTAGACTTCGATATCATTCTAGGCATGGATTAGGTACATTCCTGTTATGCCTCAGTCAATTGTAGAACTAGGATCGTTTGTTTTCAGTTTCCAGATGAACCAATCTTAGAATGGAAGGGTAGTATCTTAGCGCCTATGGGTTGTTTCATTTCTTACCTTAAAGCCAAAAAGATGATCTCTAAAGGTTATCTCTATCATCTAGTTTGGGTTAAGGATTAAAGCTCTGAAACTCCATCTCTTGAGTTAGTCCCTATAGTTAATGAGTTCCCAGAAGTGTTTCCAGAAGATCTTCCCGGAGTCCCTCCCAAAAGGGAAATTGACTTTGGAATTGATCTCCTTCCATATACCCAGTCTATTTCTATTCCTCCTTACATAATGGCTCCAGCTGAGCTCAAGGAATTGAAAGAGTAGTTGAAATACCTTCTAGATAAGGGCTTCATCAGACTAGGTATTTCCCCATGGGGTGTACCAGTGTTATTCGTGAAAAAGAAAGATGGTTCTCTCAGGATATGCATTGGCTATAGATAGTTGAACAAAGTCACAATCAAGAATAAGTACTCTATCCCCAAGATTGATGAGTTGTTTGACCAATTTCAAGGTGCTAGTCATTTCTCGAAGATAGACCTCAGATCCGGTTAACGTCAGCTTTTAGTAAGAGATGGTGACATCCCAAAAACAACCTTCAGAACTCGGTATGGTCATTATGAATTTGTAGTTATGTAATTTGGACTAACCAATGCTCCTGCAGCTTTCATGGACTTGATGAACAGAGTGTTCAAGTAGTATTTGGACTTGTTTGTTATCGTCTTTATTGATGATATACTCATTTACTCTAGGAATGAGGAAGAACATGCGAATCATTTGAGGTTATCCTACAAACTCTCAAAGATCGCCAGTTATTCGCTACGTTTAGCAAATTTGAGTTTTGGTCGCAATCTGTTGCTTTCTTTGGGCATATAGTATCTAGCAAAAGGATCCGAGTGGATTCTCTGAAAATAGAAACAGTGAAACAATGGCCCAGACCTACCTCTCCTACAAATCTCAAAAGTTTCTTGGGTTTTTTTTCCCTTAACGACCCTTGTGGGGGTCAAGGGCTGAGCAACACCCCCAGGCCTTAACATAGATAAACAAGGCAAAATACATGGAGGGAGGCGTAGACCTTACCTCCATCCTATGGTGGTTCAAGAGTTGGTAGCCTACTAAGGTTCTCCAACTCTTCCCCATACTAGAAATGAAGCCTATCATCTAAGAACCTATGTGAGAAGACTCCTCTCGATACAGAGAATCTAGGAAGACATAAATAAGGGAGACTCTCCCTTTACAAGAAAAAGAAAATCTCTTCATAAAAGCTATAACTTAAAAAGAGATAGCCTATGTGAAGATGACTGATAGATTACTAAAAAAGACCATTTGGAGTTCAAGCTCCTTCATAGGTCCACTATGCTGTTGAGCAAGTCAATGGGGTTTCATAATTTTTTTCATTTTCTTTCCTTTGAAACTTGCCATGCCTGCCTTATCCTGCTAAAGATAAGTTGCTGCCTCTTTTGTAATTTGCTGGCTGGTGAAGTATAGTTGGGGACTGGTGTGTCACGACCAGATTTCTCAAGTCATGATGGCACCTACTATAACCCACCAGCAGGTAAGCCAACCCGTAACCCGGAACAATAAGTAATGGGTCTGAGGGTAGAAACTAAACAAGAGTAGGCAAATAACAATATAAACAGGCGGAAGCAAACCAAAAACATATATACAAATAAAGATCCCTCCC
>JAJOOJ010000951.1:0-43020 GCA_029582625.1 Solanum boliviense | reverse complement strand
CAAGTTTCCGGTAACTTCCGAAGCACATTTTTAAGAACTTTTTGGGTCAAATTCAAATATAATCATTTCATTAAGTTCTCGACTCCAAACTCACATGTGAGGCTCTAGTTTCACTCTATCATTTTCCGGGTCGTTACAACTATGAGCTATGTGATGATACAATGGTTTGCCTCATGGTGCCAGGGTCATCTTATACTTTGTCGAGGTATAGAACCTACTACTAAGTGGATCCACTAGTCTATGCTAAAAGCATTAAGAAATCATCTAAAAAGTATGACCCTTTCTACACACATTGGCTACATGGTTTATGGGGGCTGTGAATTATCTGAACTCTTCCCCATATCGGTGCTCAATACTACTCCCAAAATATAACTAGCTCATATGTTTAAAAACATAACTTTTTCTGTAGTTTGAGATTATTACTCAAAAATCTTTCTCTTAAAAGTGATGGTACTCAAACTGCTCAAAACTCTTTTGGAAATCTCAGTTTCCTCTCATCTTAAATGTGAAAACATTTACTCTTGGGAATACTTAGTTCCTATATATCATTTTAAAGAAAATGACCTCAACTCTGCTCTTTCTCAAATACATTTGAAAATCATATTATAATATGATCATTGATGACTCGGGAAGTCATAATGCATAAACATTGATGGTATATCTAGATATTATACTGCTTAAGCATTGATGGCATAACTAGATACCATACTGCTTAAATATTGATGACATAACTAGATACCTTATTGCTTAAACATTGATGTCATACTCGATTGTCATACTAATCATGTTTTAGAAACACTTTTCTCAAAACTCATCTTTACTTTCTCAAAAACTCAATTTAAGAACTCAAGTGTTGGCTTTTAAAAAAACTTTATAAAATTTATAACTCAAAATAGGGTTCATGCGGTATTATGGGTATGAACTACTCAACTTAAGGACTCAATGATACCTCTCATCTCACGACTGCTTGACTCGTAGGGTTCATGAAGAATTATGGGCATGAACTACTCAACTCAAGGACCTCCATGGGTAACATATAGTATCCCCATGATTAGGAATATAATCCCAAAATGATTAGGAAATCAATACTCAAGACTTAGAACTTGAAGATACTACTCCTCTCAAAGATACTCAACTGATGAAGTTCATGCAGAATTTATAGGCATGAACGACTCGACTCAAATGTCAAAATAAAAATATGGAACTCATGTATACGACTCTTCTCATTCTCATACTTACTTCCTCAAAACTCAGTTTAAAACTCAAGTGTTGGCTTTGAAAAAATTCTCATGATTTATAACTCAAAATAAGGTTCATGCTGAATTATAGACATGAATAGATTGTAACGACCCGAGAGCATCCCCTAGTCGTTACCGGCGTATTCGACCTCTCGGAGGTCTTATACAAGCCCTTAGCATTCGTCATAGCATTTATCATAGAAAAATAGCAGAAAATTTAAAACTTTTTCATAATATAACACAAGACTTAAAAAGTCACCTCATTTAAACCTTTAATACAAAATCAGAGTACTACGTCTTAAGGTAGCCATCTTAAAACACGACTACAACACACGAGGGACACAACCCTTACAATACAAAAGAAACTACTATCTAGTACATTGAACTTAAGGAAACTCTTTAACTTAAAGGTCCTTGAATCTTTAAGGACACACCCGAACTTGGGAATAGTAAGCCAAGCTCATCACTTCTAGGAAAGGTCCTTTAGCCACCACCCCCTACACTTGGTGTAAAAAGATGAAGAAGAATGGTGTTAGTACAAGAATGCACGGAGTATGATAACCATGCAAAAGCATGCTTTTAAAAGGGACATTTAGTTGGAAACCATGCATCATGCCTTTTTAGAGAAACTTCAAGAATATTTAGTACAATAGGAACAATATAAACCACCTACATTATCAAACACATGGAAACTATTCATAATAGCACATAGTGCCACTTATAACATTTTAGGCACATTCAATGCATACAATACATCACCTTCCAATTTATCTTAACTCCTTTCCTCAAGCAGCCCTTAGGGAATACTTGGTGCAATGTATCACCTTAAGATTACCAAGGGTGAACTTACATATAGCCTTCATCAATCCAACCACATATATTCATAAAGTCATAAGCACACCATAAGACATAGTCTTCACATAGGAACCATCACCTAAGACAACCCCCAAGTCACACTAGTGCAATGTGTAAGTAGCATACCATAATACTACTCACACCAAGTGTTCCTAGGAAGCCATCATAGACTAGGCACATCATATTCAACAAGTCATAACATCTTCATTTAACATTAGACATAAGACTAACATACTTCGTAACATCATATAAGGACTCATTCATTTACTACATCATTAGTCATAACACATTTAATTCATATCATAGGTAAACCACCCTCACAACCCCTTCACAAGCTCACTTGTGCAATGTACACATGGAGTCCCATACCTCCACATATACTAAGCAAACCCATTAAGAAGTCATAAGTGTAATTCACATGCATAATCATACTTCATGTCTTGACATAAGTAAAGTCAACCTTAACATGCTTTCATATTAACATACATAGACCATAGTCTTCATTACATAAAGAGCCTAATCATAACCTCCCTTACAGTCCACTTGTGTAATGCATAAGTAGGGTCCATAGTCCTACCTACACTAAGTAACTCTTCAAGAAATCATGACTAGAGTTCATATTCTTATCTAAGTTCATTTCTTAACTTTCGGGAGATATTGCCAAACCCGACATAGACCATGTGAGTTACATGGAATCCAGTGTTCTACTCCCACACCAAAAAGGGAGGGTACTACTTGCCAAGGTAGGACCTACATACATAATAGCTATCTAGTGCATCTACTATGCTAAGACCTACGGGGGCACGTAGTTATGGAACAAAGAGATTGCTACTAGAAACCTTGACTTGCTAGGCGTGGAGGTTTCCATCTCATGAGACAACATCTATGTTGGGAACCCGGACTTGCTAAATGTGAAGGTTCTTTTGTGGGAAGTCAAACTTGCTAATCGTGAAGCCCCCACTATCATTTTTCATGTTCACTCGGTGCTAAGCTCCAATTCCTTTTTAAACATCTTTAAGCCTTTATTTAACATTAGTTCATAAAATAGGCTTTAGGGACTTAATCTCTCATATCATATAGCTCAAAGGTTTCTAAGATGAGAATGACCTTTCATCATAGAACCTACATTATGTGAGAATGACCTTTCATATAGTCATACCATATTCATAACATAGTCTAGTTTAGAGTACAATTGAAGAAACCTTTCAAGAGACTCACTTTCACTAGATTATCATAAACCTTATTCATTCATTCATGTGTGTGTACATATGTGAGAAAACCTTTCACATAAACACCTTTATGCAACACATATTCATACCTTGCTAATCATACACTTTGCATGCATAATAAGATGTAAAGGTGCATATAAGAGTTAACCATTCAATAGACACCATAACATATCATATTCATAGATATACATGTAGAGTGTGTGTGTGCATTTTGATCCTCATAGTGACATAATAGCAACAACATTGATATTGAATGCACTTCCCTTCAAGGGATCACAACACATTCACAATGTCCCCAAATCATGAGCAATTCACAAATAAAGCCTTTAGGGACTCTAGACCACACACCCACACTTCATCATAGGAGACAAGGACACATTCAACATTGAATAGGTACTCCTAACATGTATATGATCACACATTCATATAGGGGACATATAGGTAGGGGTCATTCCACAATAGTACTTAACATAATCAATCATGTAGACCACACCTTATCCCTAACATTATCATTAGAATTATACTCATCATCATCAACACACTTTAAACACCATGCTAGCATTGAGGATTTCATACATAACCTTCATAGCAAAACTTCATAAACATATACATCATAATCATCAATTCACTTCACATCTATTGCCTTCAAGGCCATGATCTCAACATGCATAGATAGACAAGAAGTAAACACCGCTATCTTAAGTGGACCAAACCTTACAACATCAATTCTCATACTATAGACTAGAAGTTAGGTCAACTTACCAATTCTCCAAGCCATGATCACCATGGATCAATCCTCAACAATTCATAATCAATTGAAATAGATAGTAACAGAAATCAACAATGTAATTCAATAACATAAATATAATCTAAGTACAATTCTATAAACAAAGGGATCAACCCATAACTTTGCCCATAAGGCCATAATTCTCAACTCATCAATATACCAACAATTCAACATGAATAAGTATAGATAATCATAGGAAACATCAATACAATTTAATCTAAACATAATTTCACCAATAGAGATCATATTCACAAAGACCCACATCATAGGCCAATTTTTGAGAATTTGGGGATCATGGGTTCTTCAAGAATTCCTTTGAAAATTATCTTTAAAACCTTAATTCCATATCAATTCATCAATAGAAGATTTAGAAAATCGTTTGACAAGGGACCCATGTTTAAATTGAAAATTGGGAATTTTGGTCTTTGAATCACTTTTGAGAATCTTTGATAGAACTCCTTGAATGAGAGGTTATTCAAGAATCAAGAGTTACCATACCTAAATTATTGAAGACCCATGAAATTGAAGAAGAAATCAGTTGAAAACCCATCTTCTAGCTTGAGCTTCGTCAAGGTCTTCAATAGAGTTTTTGAGAGAATCTACTTTTAAGAGGGAAGGGTCAATTTGAAGAATGGGGTCTAATTCTAGGTTTTGGGGTTTTAACCAACTTAAAATACCCTAAAATAGGTATAATAACCATTTATAATAAGTACCCAAACTACCCCTCACTTAGTTGGACCTTTTAAACAAGTCAAACTTGAGTTTTATTTTCGCAGATTTCATCAGGAAACAAGTCCGCAACACGGGGGTATTCCATGGAGTTTCTGGAGATTAAATTCTAAGACAGTAGAGTCTGCGGTGTCTCCGCGATGCGGAGCCACTTTTTGTCCATTGGTGGAGCAGGTCCACGACGCGGAGCCACTCCCTTCATGAACAACTTCAAGCTGCCTTGGCAGCTTGTTTGGCCAAGGGTTGGGGTCCTCCTCGGGAACCCTTAGGGTGGTCTCGGGGAGTCCTACCCAAATGTCTTGACCCTAAAAACATTTATTTAAGACACTAGGGTCACCTCCACTGATTTTAGACTACAAACAACACATAAAAACATGAACAACATACTAGAACACACCGACATGTAAAAGACTAGTTTCTGAATGTCTTGGTCGTCCCTTGACGTTTGACTTCCAAACTCTTTAAAATTGACTAAAAAGGCTATTCTTCATTATTTTAACAAGTTATTAATGCATAAAACCCATGTGAGGCTCTACTTTATCAAACTTCATTTTGAGGGTTGTTACATAGATCAACTCAAGGATCTCAATAAAAATATAGAAACTCAATAATTAGGAATAGAATTTTTAAAAGAACCATGAACTCAAGAACTCAAATCAACTTATCTCAAGAATACTCAAATCTAGGGGAAGAATCCTAGATTTCTCTTTTACTTATTTGAAAGAAGATGTAGGGCGTAAGGACAAACTAGTACAACACTATGATAACCTTACATACCTGGAAGAACAAGGTTCTTGAAGAATCCTGAAAAAGAACTTGATTAGAAGCCTTGAAACCCTAGCTTGAAGGTAAACGATCAAGAAAACCTTTCTTGAGATTCTTAAATAAGTTTCTTGAAATCTCGATGGCCAAGAATTATGATTTTCATTAGTGATTCATAATTGTATGAAAGAATTTGAGTTGAAAAGAATGGAATTCTTTGAGAAAGACTTACCTTGACAAAGAATCTTGAAAAAAGATTGAAAGAATCTTGAATGGAGTCTTCTACTTTGATTTTTCCTTAGGGTTTTGCCCTAGAGTTTGAGAGAGAAGAGAATGATCGATTAAAAGATGAAAATCTTATTATTCTTTTTTTAGCCTTTTATTAGTCAAGAAATTCGTTTAGGGTTTTCTTGGAGGTAAAAAAATAAAAAGACCCTTTTTAATGTTTTCCCGTCGGCTAATTCATAACTGCACTGTATCAGGTTACTAAATTAATCATAACATTTTACAGAAATTGGATAGACGTGAAATTGGTGGAGTTGGAAAGTAGATTCGAATACCTTTAATTTGATAGGCTATATCCCACATAACTCTTTATTTATAAGAGATATGGTCGTTTGAAATTGACCCAAGTAGAATCTTACATCAAAACTTAATCGATAAGGAAACGTCAAGAAAATTTGATACGTCCAAACTTACACTCCAAATAAGAAGTGTAAACGGCCGTTGTCAATTTACAGAACTCAACTAGATTTGAGGTCGATCCCACAGCGAATTTCTTTACAGATAAAGTTTCATTGTCGCGTTTACTCAATTGTCATTACTATTTCCTAAACAAATAACACGAAAAGTAAATTGGGTTTGGTTGAAATGTAGTTTATCACCAACACTTGCAGTCAAAACTTAGATACACAGTTAACAGACGATCTCGTTGTAAGTTGATTCAGTTAATTTAAAGAAACCAGGTTTTGTGTTCACTATGACATCAATTATAATTCTCTCCCGTAATTTGAGTGTCAGGTAAATCAATGTTTACAGAACCTTTGCGAGTTGAATTAATCTAACGCTTCTCAACCTAATCAGATAATATTCACTCTAATTCTCTCAAACTTAAAGTGTTATCAATATTGGACTTCGCTTAATTTGATATGGTGTTAAAGATCTCTTCTCCCGAACTCCAACTTTAACTCCAATTCATTAACTTAGTTTAGCGTTTTCCTAACTGGTGTTTTTCTCTCGAACAAACACCAGATACAGGCCTGTCTAAAACATGCACTCAATAGACTAAAATGATAATGAAAGTTGTAAACTACAGGTTGTAAACAAAGACTGCCTTTTACTCATTTTACGGAATCGCAACTAGAATATCGTCATAGATCCCACACACCCAGTCGTGGAATTTAGCCACTCATGCTTTCACGTAAGCAATCAGTAATTAGGGACGAAAACATATTGTGAAAGACTTACGAAAGTAATTAGCAAATCAACAATCACTTTGATAATTTGATAGTATGAATCCGAGTTTCCAACTGGTAACAATAATCCCAAAATCTAAAAATCGAAAGCTAAGAGTAATCATCTATCCTTCGTTGTAAAATGTAAGATAATTAATAATTGTCCCCAAAATGACCTAAAGTAATTCAAAATAAAATGTTTAAAAAGAGTCCTAGTCGAACTAGGACTGAAATGTTGGATGGATTTACGGCAACTTCTATGGTTCGTAGAGGGCTTCACGGGATGTGAAGCCCTCCGTGATCTTTCCTTTAACTTTCCCAAAGGTTGGGTCTTCAATGCCTTCACTGGAAAATGCACCACGAGATCTACCATAGTCCGTAGTAAGGACCACGGCCCGTGAAGTCGCCCGTGGTCTTCACTTGGGTTTCAACTTTCTTTCAACTCTCCCTTGGTGTCACACTGGTTTAGCTTCATGGCAGGTACCACGGTTCGTGGTGAAGACTACGGCCCGTAGAACCCTCTGTGGTCTTCACATAGTTATTCCTGCGCTTTATCTTTTCAAAGCCCAACACTGCCTTACTTCCATGAGCTCCACTACGGACCATTATAAAGTTCACGGTCCGTGAAATTGGCCGTGAAGTTCACTTGGTCAACATCATTTCTGCTTCTTTTTTTGCTTTTCTATACAACCCAGATTCTGCCTACACATTTAACAAACCCATCAAATAATCCAAAATTTTCATTTAATTCCAGTATTAGTTCATAGTTATTAAGCATCAAATATGTCACGATTTTGCGGCACATCAACACCCTGAACTTAAAACCATTACATGTCCTTAAGTAATGAGAAAAGCAAATACCATTAGCTCTCAATTTAATTCCAAATTTATGACACTACGCAACAACTATTTCAAGTACAATTTGTATCCCAAACCTCTGAATCTAGCATGTAAGGATCAATACATGACATCTCATTACTCACAGTCAATCATGCTTATACCTGCGAATTATCAGCTCACACAATCTACTTTCAAATGCAACAATTGTGTCCTCACACCAAAGAAGTCCCTTACTCATAATGGTAGGGACTGAGTACTACGCTCACACTCTCAATGAATTTCTAACACTAACAACAAACTATCATAGGCTTGCCCTTGCTTTTTATGTTTTACCTTTCAAACACCCGGGATAGGATCATTGTAGGACTTTGTTGGCTTGTAACATAGGCTCAGGGCTAGGGAATGGATATTTGGTTTCGTGAGTGACTAATCCCTTGGTTTTCCAAAGTGTCTTTTTCACATACTCTTTTCGTAGTGATTCCCTCTTTTTCTTATTTCAGCCTGACCCAGTAGCTATTATTTTCTTTATTTTTCTGTTCTTTTCTCTTTTTTTATTTAATATGTAATTTTGATATGCACTTAGCTCACTGGTCGAACCTCCTTTTTCCCTTTTCCTTTCTTTTTGGATTGTAATCACACTTAACTGAGGCTTTTGGCCTGAGTTATGATAACGTACCTTCGGAGAACCAAGGATATTATATATGTTGGGTAAGAACAAAGACTGATTTAAGGCTTAAATTGGGTTCAAGTGATAAGTTTTCATTTGGTTCTTTTATTTTTGGCTTTTGACTAGTTTAACAAAAATGACCTACTGATCCTTTCCTATCCGGTTATTCTCAGATTCAAGCAAGACTGCTTAGGCAAGTTCTAGTTTCTGCTCCTAGTGTTAGACTTCAATTAGAACTTACACACACACTACATAGGATTGCATTTTGTTAGTTTCTTGGTTCACCAATTAATTTGTCAAATTAGCCATGTTCAACATATCAGTATCTAATATGTCATCTAAAGATCCTAACAGTCAAAATCAGATGCAGGTTCTCAATTTTCACAGATTAGTTGCTGCACAGCTCAACACATAAAACAACCAAAACAGTAATACACAGAAACAACCTTCATTTTTCTAATAACTATGGCAGGTTGCTGACCACCCTCCCCAAATAAAAAGGACCTTGCCCTCAAAGTCAATACAGAACAATAAAATACACAGGCTATGAGGACGGGTCATACCTACGGCACTCTAGGCGCCGATCGTCGGATCAACATTGGCACCTTTATCAATGGGTGCACTCTCAGAACTCAGGACGTGATCAATTTGGTCCTCATTAGTCAAAGCAGGGGCTCCACTACCAGAAGCTCCAACTAAAGCTTCATCTTGTTGTAGTAGTTCAAGGGATTTATTTTCCTGAGCTTCCCTCTTTGTTGCTCTACGAGCTCTCTTTTCTTGTTTTCTTGCCTCTCTGGTTGGGTCAGTAGGGGTCTCCTCATCAAGTTCTCCAGCTTTGTGTTTTCTCTTACTGGATTTACTCATGGGGGGTTCTCCCCAAAGATCATCAATTGATTGAGTAGAGGGTGCCTGATTTAACATTTGCATCAACGACTCTGACATGACCGGAGTGGGCACCTGTACTGGCTTTTCAGCTAGCTTAGCAATCTGAGTGTGCATCTCGGCCAACTAGGCTCTGAACTCTTCAGTATCTTCTGAACCAGTAGTCTGGAATCGATCCTAAACAAAGTTCTCCAAACCATCCATTATGTCCTTTAAGATCGATAGCTCCGTCCTCATCTTATCCTTGATCTCCTTTTTCGCAGCTAACACCTTTGTGTCTATCAGCTAAGGCATCCGGAGCACAATCTGGTCTACCAATGTCCTTGTCTGGCACTGATCTGCAACCAATTTCTCAAGAAAAAAACATAAGGATAGTGACAAAGGTACCTGGAGTCTGGGAGGCTGAAGCTGGAGGTGGTGGTGCCTCTGTAAGGCTGTGATGACTCTTCATGTCCTGGACCTCTATCTGCATGTAGGATGTCAAGTGGGACATGTGGAACAACATCTAAAGTACTCACAGCGGCAGACTTTGCGCCAAAGAGATGGTTCGCGGCATTCTTGATTTTAGAAACCTGGGTTAGTTTGAATGCCTCACCACATCTATCAACCAGGCAGTTCGGAGAAATGTTAGTTCCTAGACATAATTTCCCTATCAGATAGGGAAAAGAAAGTGCAGCTCTCTCATTTAGCACCCTGTCACTCATCTTGATTACTATTATTCGTCCCGCATTGACCGGGTAACCAACCATAAGATAGGCAACCAACGAGGCCAGGAAAGGTGACAAAGTGTTATCATTAGTTGTTGGTCGCAATTGTGCTCGGATGACATCCCACCAAACCTTGGCTGGAAAAGACAGTGAAGCTTTGGTAATGACTGTTAGAGTTGTGGTGACCCAAACTGCATTTTCCCCATTTATGGCAATCTGCTTCTTAATCCAACGTAAAACCCTTTCTCGAGAAGTTTAATCTTCCATTGTAGCATCACTGGTGACCTCATGATGTTTTCCCTCAAAAAGGCCAACTGAAACTAGTGCACAGTATTCCGGGCCATACAACATTCTGTTAATCGAAGCCTCAGAAATATCTATTGATTTGCCCCTAACTATGATTGAGTTGAGTGGACCCCAGGTAATAGCCATGTCTTTCTGTCCACGTTTCGTGGTCTCTGTATCTGCAACAAAATTCATCAATATAGCTGCATAAGAGGAATAAAATTCTCTGGTCAGGTAGCTATAGTATTCATCAAGTGCATTGTCCATCCAGTCGAACTAATGGAGCTGAAATATCCGATAGATGTTCGAGAATGCTTTGATATCAACTACAACCACCCTAGTCTCAGGAATTATTGCTCGATTCTTGAAGCCTCCAATTTTGTTCACAATACCATTGTCGAAGAATTTTTTAGACCGGTTGACAGTCCACATAGAGCGATAACAAGCAATCAGTTGTGGTCTCAATGCATGGTTAGGTTCCTGAGCATTCACATACTTCACCATGGTATCATCAACGGTGATTTCCTCTTCATCCTCTCTATTAATTGCTTTCTCTCGTACTCCAGTTTCAGCTTCTGTGGTGGCCACAGGTGGAGAGGTACTTGTGTCGCCCCGAGAATCGCTTTCAGATTCAGCACTGCCCCCCGAGTTATCCGCAGATTGGCTGCCAGCAGCAGCATCAGATTTACTTCCCGAGTTTTCCCCGTTATCAGAACTACTACCTCCCTCTTCAGCCTGAGGAGGAGAGTTTTGGAGAATAGCTCTTCTATCCAGTGATCTAGTAGCACGAAGCGAGTGATCTTCAGGTGTGACATTTATTTGCACCTCAGACCCACTCGTTTCAGAATCGTCATGACACTCTGATAGAGAAGCGGTGAAGGGGGTAGGTTTGGTAGCATTTTTTCTTCTGGGACCCATTGTACCTGAGGAACAAAGCACCAATTCAGCACAATCATCAATAAAATGACACACTAGCAGGTACTCAGACTTCCCCTGTGTAATATCATTGTGACGCCCTGCTTTAAAAATGTCGTCACCCAATCTATCATCAAGAAGGGTCATGGAACCAACAATAAACAAAAATTGAATACAGAAAAAATTTATAATTGTACAACTAAAGTAGACTAGACGAGAAATTGTACGGGCCATGGTATGCACCACGAACCGTGAAATCACTTGTAGGGTTGGGACAGAGTCAGTGTGCAAGGTGCACTGTGGAACTTTTTACCCAAGGGATGTTCACAGACGGCTTCACGGCCCGTAGAGTGCACCACAGTTCATGATACTGCCCGTGAACTTTAACTGACGGCTGGGTTGATTTCAAGTGTGGTCTACGACAAGTTTCACGACCCGTGATGTCTTCCACGATCCGTATAACCTGTCGTAGTCTTACACTTTGGGCAATATGTCAATCACCTTCTTCCCAACCTCGAATTTTAGCACTTAACCACCATTTTTACACAAATACAAAACCTTCCTATAACTGAAGCTTTACCCTACTTCTTACTCAACTAAACTACTTAACCTAAAGTCCACCATCTACCAACAAATTCGACCTTCTGTCATAGACTAACACATATGACAGCAAAAACTTCACAATTTGACTTACCCACTACAATTCAGTACAAATCACAAGTAACTCGTCATATACTTATACTAAACTCGACTAAATCAAAGTAACTCAACTCACTGTTATACAAGATCGACCTGGTGGCAAGTGATGAAAGAACTTACTTGGAATTTAGAAATAAATTTCGCGTAGAAGGATAAATCAGTCATTACGACAAGAGGTTCTTGACAACTTAGGATTAGGGCTTGGAATCTTTGATGAATTTAGGAATTATGGATGATGGGATCTGATTTAAACCTCTTAAGAACCGTTATGGAAGATAAAATAGGGAGAAAAACCTGACCTTTGGCATTTTATGAGCAATATATATGTTTTAATTCAATTTTACCTTTCACGCGTTGGGTCAGTGTCTTGAAAGAATTGGGTTGACCTAATACTTGACTACGGAAAACCAAGGATCGTGAAGTTGCCCGTGAAGGGCATCATGGTCCGTGAACCTGTCTGTGACTTCAACTTTGAAACTTGGCATACCTGAGGTTCACGAGAGGCTAGACGGTCCGTACAAATTTTAACGGACCGTGAACCCATCCGTGAACCCTTATTTTTTCAATTTCCAGTAGCTTATGAACTTTTGTCCTCCAATTGATGGATCGTGAAAGTGTCTGTGAAGAGCACCACGATCCATGGGAATGTCCGTGAAGTTCAGTCTGCACCAGGTCCTGCATTTTTCCACCTATTCTCTCATGCACACATCAGCACACAATAACTCTATAAAAATAAAGAAAAATAAGGCGAAAGGGAAAAATACCTAATACAATTAAATCTTGGGTTGCCTCCTAAGCAGCGCACAATTTCACGTCACGGCGCAACGCAAGTTACTTGATTACTCAGACTTCATCAAGTTTGCATTCCTCAACAATCTTCACATCATCAAGGACACCCAGATATGCCTTGAATCTCTGGCCATTAGCTTTGAACCTCTCGCCTTTATCATTTTCTAGCTCAATTGCACCAGATTGAAACACCAATGTGACCTTAAAAGGTCTAGACCATTTAGACCTCAGTTTTCCTGCAAACAAACGCAGTCTGGAGTTGAAGAGTAACACCAAGTCACCAGGAGTGAAGCTTCTTTTCTCAATATGTTTGTCATGATATAGCTTCATCCTCTCTGTATATAGTTCAAACCTCTCAGAGGCCCTCAGACGAAACTCATTCATCTCATTGATTTGATCCAACCTTAAGTTTGCGGTTTCGCTCCAATTTAGGTTCAACTTCTTCAACGCCCAAAGTGCCTTATGCTCAAGCTCAACTGGCAAATGACATGCCTTTCCAAACACCAATTGATATGGAGACATACCAATAGGTGTCTTGAAAGCTGTCTGATATGCCCATAGAGCATCACCTAGCTTCCATGCCCAATCTGTCCTGTTGGCATTCACTGTCTTTGCCAAAATTGCTTTAATTTCCCTGTTGGAGACCTCCACTTGACCACTAGTATGTGGGTGATAAGGTGTTTCCACCTTGTGTTGTTTTACCCCATACTTGGTCAGAAGTGCACTAAAAACCTTGTTGTAGAAGTGAGAACCACCATCTTTGATAATGGCTCTGGGTGTTCCAAACCTTGAGAAGATATTCTTCTTTAGAAAACCAGCAACACTCTTTCCATCGTTCTCAGGTAAAGCAACAGCTTCAACCCATTTGGACACATAGTCAACCGCAACCAGTATATATTTCTGTCCATATGAACTCACAAAGGGTCCCATGAATTCAATACCCCACACATCAAACAATTCCACCTCCAGAATAGGTGTCATGGGTAACTCATGGCGCCGAGAGATGGCTCCTTGCCGCTGGCACACATCACAGATCCTTACTATGTCCACTGCATCTTGATGAATTGTGGGCTAGTAGTACCCACACTATCTTGTGGGTTGTTCGAGCACCACCATGATGACCACTAACTGGAGATGAGTGACAGGCTTTCAAAATGTGCAACATTTCGGCTTCCAGAACACATCTCCTAATTATGTTGTGAACACACACCCTGTACAGATACGGTTCATCCCAAAAGTACTTGTCTACATCATGCAGGAACCTTTTCCTTTGCTGATATGTCAGCCCCTCAGGCATCAAATCACTAACCAGAAAATTAGCATAGTCAGCAAACCAAGGAATAAGGTCAAGAGTAGCAGCTAATACCTGCTCATCCGGGAATGTGTCATCTATCTCGAGCTCAGGTTCTTCCTTCTTTGCAGCTTCCAACCTAGAAAGGTAATCAGCTACCTGGTTCTAACAACCTCTCATGTCCTTCACTTAGAAGTCAAACTCTTAGAGAAGCAATACCCATCGGATCAGCCTAGGCTTGGCATCTTTCTTTGCCATGAGATATCTCAAGGTAGCATGGTCTGTGTGAACTATCACCTTAGTGCCCAGTAGGTAAGCTCTGAACTTTTCAAACGTATACACTACAGCTAATAGTTCCTGCTCAGTGACTATGTAGTTTCATTGTGCCCCATTTAGCGACTTACTAGCATAGTAAATCGAATGGAACATCTTGTTGCGCTTTTGTACCAACATAACTCCTAACGCAGTCTAACTAGCATCACATATCACCTCAAATGGTTCCGCCCAGTCTGGGCCAATAATCACTAGCGCTGAAATCAGCTTTTCTTTTAGGCACTCAAAAATGTTGAGACATGTCTCATCAAAGACAAATTTCACCTCCTTCTCCAAAAGCTTGCACATAGGGTGTGCAATTTTGGAGAAGTCCTTGATGAAACGCCTATAGAATCCGGCATGTCCTAGGAAGCTTCGAAAACCCTTCACACAGATCGGTGGAGGTAACTTTTCAATCACCTCAATTTTGGCCTTGTCAACCTCGATTCTTTTCTGTGATACCTTGTGTCCAAGAACTATGCCCTCATTTACCATGAAGTGGCATGTCTCCCAACTCAGCACCAGGTTGGCCTCCTCACATCTCTGTAAAGCCCTGCTAAGATTTAACAAACAGTCATCAAAAGTATCACCTAGTACAAAGAAATCGTCTGTAAATACCTCTAAAGTGTCTTCCACCATGTCAGAGAAAATGGACATCATACACCTTTGGAATGTTGCTAGCGCGTTACATAGTCCAAATGGCATGTGTTTAAACGCAAAGGTGCCATAAGGACATGTGAATGTGGTTTTTTCTTGATCTTCAGGAGCAATTGATAACTAGTTATAGACAGAGTATCCATCTAAGAAATAATACCACCCTTTACCTGCCAACCTATCAAGCATCTGGTCCATGAAAGTCGGGGAAATGATCCCTCAAAGTCCACTTGTTGAGCTTCCTGCAGTCCATACACACTCGTCATCCAGTGACTGGTCTTTGTGGGACTAATTCATTTTTGGCATTTGCCACCACAGTCATACCGCCCTTTTTAGGCATACATTGCACTGGACTAACCCAGTGACTGTCAGAAATGGGATAAACCACCCCAGCATCAAACCATTTGATTATCTCTTTCTTAACCACCTCTTGCATAGGTGGGTTTAGCCTCTGCTGGTGTTCAATGCTTGGGTTGCAATCCACCTCAAGCTGAATCTTATGGGTGCATATACCCGGAGGTATTCCAATTATATCAGCAATGGTCCACCCAATGGCCCTTTTGTACCTTCTCAACACCGTGATCACCTCTTTCACCTGCTCTTCATTTAAATCTGCAGTCAAAATCATAGGTAAAGTGTTAGTAGTCCTTAAAAATACATACTTGAGGTGATTAGGTAACTGTTTCAACTTTGGCACCGGTGGCTCCTCAATGGATGGTTTTACTAGAGGGCTTGGCCTATTTTTCAAGTCCAAGTCCAGTTTCTTTGGAGCATACGAGTGTGCTCCCATTCCATGCAAAGCATTCAGGGTCTCTACATAGTCAGATCGAAAATCATCATCAAAGTTCATCAGAACTGATGCTAATGTTTCAACCGTCATCCTCTCTTCTATGGGTACATTCATGTCCTCATCAGCAACCACGTCTATTGCAGATATCACATTCATATCATTGGGTTGTTTCATTGACATGCAAATATTGAATTTTATCTCATCCTTGTTAAGTCTGAACTTCAGCTCACCTCTATCAACATCTACCAAGGCTCTCCCTGTTGCCAAAAATGATCTTCCCGAAATGATGGGGACCTCAACGTCCACCTCGCAATCCAAGATCACGAAGTCAGCCGGGAAAATGAAGGTGTCCACCTTCACAAGTTCATCACATAGGACTCCCACAGGCCGCTTAACTGACCTATCAGCCATCATCAACCTCATTGGTGTGGGTCTTGTAACTCTCAATCTCAATTTCTTGTAGATGGCTAGTGGAATCAAGTTAATGCTGGCTCCTAGATCACACAACGATTTTGCAAAGCTGATTGACCCGATGGTGCATAGAATAGTGAATGCACCTGGGTCTTCTTTTATTTTAACCAGAGATCTGGTAGCAATGGCGCTGCAATGATGAACATCATTAGTAAAATCAAGACTTACAACTTTTTTTTTTGTAACCAAGTCCTTCATGAACTTGGTATATCCTGGCATCTGCTCCAGAGCTTCCACCAGTGGTATATTTACTGAAAGTTGCTTCAACATGGTGATGAACTTTGTAAACTTCCCGTCCTTAGCTTTCTTTTTTAACCTGTGAGGGAAAGGAGAAAGTGGCCTGAGAATTTGCTGTAAAGGCATGTCTTCCTGGACCTCTTTCCTTTTTCCTCTCACAGGTAGTGCTTTAGTCTAAAAATCCTCCAAGTCATCTACCTGCACAGCTTCATCATCCACTCTGCCAACTTTCTCCAACACCTATTCATTATTAGTACCTGCATGAATAGGGTCAGAAAGAATTTTACCACTCATGGTGGCTATATATGGCCATGCAATGTCCGTCCTTTGGATTTTGAATGGTGTCACTTGGTAGCGACCCATTCTTTCTTTGATTTAGTGAGGCAGAGAGTTGCCCCAACTGCTGCTCAATTTGCTTGATGGAGGTAGTGTGGGAGTCTACCAATTGACTCATGCTTGAAAAATTCCCTCTCATCTCTTTTACCCCTGCATCAGTTGATTCAACCTTCTGGAGTACTCTAGCCATCATGTCTTCCAGCTTAGACCCGCTGGAGCTACCACTTTCCCAGTCTCTATTACCTGGGGGTACATAAACACCACTGCGATCATTCATATACCCATCTCTATTCTGCCAGTGTCCCTGCTCTCTATTTGTTGGCCTATCATACTGACCATCCCTCGCATAGCTTCGACCTACATTTCCATAATTGTAACTCTGATATCCAGAGTTATACTTCTGGAAACCCCGTTGATTCCCCAAGTAGTTAGCTTCCTCATCAAGGTCAAGATCCTGATCCTCATACCTGTTTTGTTATCCTACAGCATTCACCTTTTCAGACTTGACGACAATGTGTTTTGTGAGTAAATCTATATGAGTCCTCATACATGTCATGTCTTGGTCTCTTTCTTCTTCTCTCTTTCTCTGCTCAACTAAAAGCTCAAATGTATACCCAAGCTCTCCTACCTCTGCATCTCTGGTGTGCCATGCTCTGTTGTTCTTTGAGACCTCATCCAATAGTTGCATGCTCTCCGCAAATGGCTTCCTCATAAATGAGCCTCCACACACTAAATCAACAACAGGTTTAGTAACATAATTAAGAGACCTATAAATGGCTTGTTTTAGATGCCTTTCGGTAAGATCATGGTTGGGGAACTTCTTCAACTTTTGGTTGACCACCACCAAGTATCATGTATTGCCTCTCCTGGTAGTTGCTTGTGTGTACTAATCGCGTCCTTCATCTGCAGCTCTTTTGATTCTAGGAAAATAGTTCCAATAAAGCTTCCTTCAACTCATTCCAAGTTCGGATGGAGTCATCAGGCATCTCATTCAGCCAGTTAGTTGCCTCTCCAGTAAGAGACAATGGAAATAGCCTCAACCTCATTGTTGTTTGGTTGACCCCAGGAATCTCCTGTGACTTAAAGATCGCCATAAAATTCATTAGGTGTTGGTTCGCATCATCACCAGATGCACCTCTAAACATACCTTTCAGGTTCAGCAATTGGATCATGGTGATAGTGATTGTGAACTTAACACCTGGAGGTAAAGCAGGTAACACTATAGCTTCAGTGGCTCCAGCTCCGTCCAAGTCAGCATCATCTTCTTCATACATCATATGAGCTGGATGCTGAGCTCTACCCCTTGGAGCTATTGGTTGGTGCTGAGGATGGATTACTCCTTCCACCCCTCTGTTTTCATCTACTACCCTAGGTTGATTGAATCCAACATTTTGCTGGACACCTAGCCTAGGTTGCTGGATACCTGCAGTTTGATGGACATTCCTTGCAGCATCAATCTCAGCTTCTAATCCTAGTCTGTGCCTCTGAGCCTCTAATTCTTGTGCATTCACCATCTTTCGAAGAGTTCTCTGAAATTCAGTGTCGTAAGGAAGCAATGGGGATCCTTTGCTTCTAGTGTTAGGCATGCACAATCTGACTCTCCTAAAAAAAACACAAACACCAAACAAAATGTAATATTAAGAAATATAACTACAATCAAATAAAAGCTAGTAAAACACTTCTGAATTGAAATTCCCCGCTAGCAGTGCGAAAATTTGATACATCCAAACTTACACTCCAAATAAGAAGTGTAAACTGCCATTGTCAATTTACAAAATTCAACTAGAGTTGAGGTCGATCCCACAGAGAATTTCTTTACAAACAAAGTTTCACTGTCGCGTTTACTCAATTGTCGTTACTATTTCCTAAACAAATAACACGAAAAATAAATTGGGTTTGGTTTAAATGTAGTTTATCACCAACACTTGCAGTCAAAACTTATATACACAGTTAACAGACGATCTCATTGTAAGTTGATTCAGTTAATTTAAAGAAACCAGGTTTTGTGTTCACTATGACATCAATTATAATGCTCTCCCGTAATTTGAGTGTCAGGTAAATCAATGTTTACAGAACCTTTGCGAGTTGAATTAATCTAACGCTTCTCAACCTAGTCAGATAATATACACTCTAATTCTCTCAAACTTATAGTGTTATCAATATTCGACTTCGCTTAATTTGATATGGTGTTAAAGATCTCTTCTCCCGAACTCCAACTTTTAACTCCAATTCATTAATTTAGTTTAGCTGTTTCCTAACTAGTGTCTTTCTCTCGAATAAACACCAGATACAGGCATGTCTAAAACGTGCACTCAATAGACTAAAATGATAATGAAAGTTGTAAACTACAGGTTGTAAACAAAGACTGTCTTTTATTCATTTTACGGAATCGCAACTAGAATATCATCATAGATCCCACACACCCAGTCGTGGAATTTAGCCACTCATGCTTTCACGTAAGCAATTAGTAATTAGGGACGAAAACATATTGAGAAAGACTTACGAGAGTAATTAGCAAATCAACAATCACTTTAATAATCTAATAGTATGAATCTGAGTTTTCAACTGGTAACAATAATCTCAAAATCCAAAAATTGAAAGCTAAGAGTACTCCTCTGTCCTTCATTGTAAAATGTAAGATAATGAATAATGATCCCCAAAACGACCTAAAGTAATTCAAAATAAAATGTTTAAAAGGAGTCCTAGTCGAACTAGGACTGAAATGTCGAATGGCTTTACGGCCACTTCTACGGTTCGTAGTGGGCTTCACGGGCCATGAAGCTCTCCGTGATCTTCCCTTTAACTTTCCCAAAGGTTGGGTCTTCAATGCCTTCACTAGAAAATGCACCACGGGAGCTATCACAGTCCGTAGTGAGGACCACCACCTGTGAAGTCGCCCATGGTCTTCACTTGGGTTTCAACCTTCTTTCAACTGTCCCTTGGTGTCACACTGGTTTAGCTTCACGGGAGGTACCACGGTTCGTGGTGAGGACTACGGTCCGTAGAACCCTCCGTAGTCTTCATTTGGTTATTCTTTCTCTTCATCCTCTCAACGCCCAACACTGCCTTACTTCCACGAGCTCCACTACGAACCGTAATGAAGTTCACGGTCCGTGAAATTGGCCGTGAACTTCACTTGGTCAACATTATCTATACTTCTTTTTCTATTTTTCTATACAACCTAAATTCTGCGTACACATTTAACAAACCCATCAAATAATCCAAAATTTTCACTTAATTCCAGTATTATATCATAGTTATTAAGCATCAAATGTGTCACGATTTCGCGGCACATCAAACACTTATCAAGAACTCATCAAGAAATTAAATTGCTCAATATTTATGGATAGATTCACAAAAGAAACTCATGATTGACGTGTGGGTGAACGAACCCAACGTTATGTGATCTCACATACCTTGTAGGGATTAACCCTTGGTGAAATCCGCAAGCGAAACCTCAAAAACGATGATGAACTTTGGTCTTTCTCCTTTTTTCTTCTCTTTTCTCATCTCTCAAACCCTAGCGTAATTTTGTAAAGCGTAAATTGAACCAAAGCAATTTAGACCCTAATTAATTCACTGAAAATGAATTAAACCAATTGGGTAGGGAAAAGACTAAAATTCCCCTCTTATTTTTGGGTAACTTTCCTTAAATGGTCAGCCTGACTTCAAAAGGGAATATATCTCTCATACAAGCTTAAAAATTAGCAAAACTCGGTGGCATTGAAAAGAGGACTCAGAGATCTTTCATTTTATATCTTATGGGTGTCCTAAATCATCCTGTACTAAAAGTTATGGTCGTTTGAAGTTGGCCCAAAATTTAAAAGAACTAAGGAATGACTTGAATGAATTCTACTTTATTCTTTTTCGAACTCAAGGTGCTATATCTAGTGACCTGACCTTAATACTTAAGAAAATTTTAAATTTCTCCATAAAATCCTACTCACAACGAAGAATGGTTCGAGTCTTAGTTCAAAAAAAAAATTGGGGTGGTACAGTGATGGTTCCCCAACTCAATACGGATGTCCTCATAAAGTTTTTTGAGAGAAGAATTTTGGCCGCTCCGGGCGCCTGATCCATGGGCTAATACACACGAAAAATAGAGCAATTTATGTGATTTCTAAAAAAAGGCCTGTAAATGCGGAAATAGACATGATAAAATGGTGTGAATATATGTGATGGTTCCAAACTCAATACGGATATCCTCATAAAAAATTTTAGAAGAAAATTGTAGGTGCTTCGGACGCCATATTAATGGGCTAATACAAACGAAAAATAGAGCAATTTGCGCGATTGCTAAAATGGGCATATAGATGCGAAAATGGGCCTGAAGAAAATGGTGTGAGTATATGTGATGGTTCTCCAACTCAATACAGAGGTCCTCATACAGTTTTGTGTGCTCCGAACACTAGATCTATAGGCTAATACACACGAAAAATATAGCAATTTTTGCGATTCCTAAAAAAGGTCCTGTAGATGTGAAAATGGGAGTGAAAGAAATGGTGAGAGTATACGTGATGGTTTCTCAACTCAATATAGAGGTCCTCATAAAGTGTTTTTTGAAAAAATATTTGGGTGTTCCGGGCGCTAGATTCATGGGCTAATATACATGAAAAATAGAGTAATTTTTTCGCGATTCCTAAAAAAGAGCCTCTAGATTCGGAAATGGCGTGAAAAAAATAGTGTGAGTATACGTGATGGGTCCCTAACTCAATATGGATGTCCTCATAAAGGTTTTTAAGAAAAAAAATTGGTGCTTAGGGCGCCAGATCCATGGGCTAATACACACGAAAAATAGAGAAATTTGCGCGATTCCTACAAAAGGGCCTGTAGATATGGAAATGGGCCTGAGAAAAATGGTGTGAGTATATGTGATGGTTCTCCAACTCAATACGGAAGTCCACATAAAGTATTTTGAGAAAATAAATTGAGTGCTACGGGGCCAGATGGAGGGGCTAATTCAAACAAAAATAGAGGAATTTGTGTGATTCCTTAAAAATGGCATATAGATGCGGAAATGGGCGTGAAATAAATGGTGTGAGTATATGTGATGGTTTCCCAACTCTATACGGAGGTCCTCATAAAGTTTTTAGAGAAAAAAATTTTGGGTGGACCGGGCCAGATCCATGTGCTAATACACACAAAATAGAGAAATTTATGCGGTGCCTAAAAAGGGGCCTGTAGATGTAGAAATGGGCGTGAAAAAATGGTGAAAGTATACGTGATGGTTTCCCAACTCAATGAGGAGGTCCTCATAAAAAATATTAAGATAAAAATATTAGGTGCTCCGGGCGCTAGATCTATGGGGTAATACACATGAAAGTAATGAAATTTGCGCGATTGCTAAAAATGGGCTTGTATATGCGGAAATGGGAGTGAAAAATATGGTGTGAGTATACGTGATAGTTTCCAAACTCAAGGTCCTTATAAAGTTTTTTGAGAAAACTTGTTTGAGTCCTCCGGGCACCCGATCCATGGGCTAATACACACAAAGAATAGAGAAATTTACGCGATTCCTAAAAAGGCCATGTAAAAGCGGAAATGGGTGTGAATAAAATGGTGTGAGTAAACGTGATGGTTCACCAACTCTATACGGATGTCCTCATAAAGTTTTTTGAGAAAACAATTTTGGGTGCTTCAGGTGTCAGATCCATGGGCTAATACACACAAAAAATAGAGCAATTTGTGTAATTCCGAAAGAAAGGACTGTAGAAGTGGAAATGGGTGTGAAAAAAATGGTGTGAGTGTATGTGATGATTCCCCAACTCAATACAGAGGTCCTGATAAAGTTTTTTGAGAAAAACCTTTTGGGTGCTCAGGGTGTTAGATCAATGGGCTAATACACATAGAATAGTGCAATTTGTGTGATTCCTAAAAAAAGGCTTGTAGATGCGAAAATGGGGGTGAAAATATAGTGTGAGTATACGTGATGGTTCCCAAACTCAATACAAATTTTCGCATAAAGATTTTTGAGAAAAAAATTTAACTGCTCTGGACACCACATCTATGGGCTAATACACAAGAAAAATAGAGCAATTTGCGCGATTTCTAAAAAAAGGCCTCTAGATGCGGAAATGGACGTGAAAAAATGGTCTGAGTATACGTGAGAGTTCCCCAACTCAATACAAAGGTCCTCATAAAGGTATTTTATAAATAAATTTTGGGTGGTCCGGGCGTAGATCTATTGGCTAATACATACAAAAAATAGAGCAATTTGCGTGATTCCTATGAATGGGCTTGTAGATACCGAAATGGCGTGAAAAAAATGATGTGAGTATACATGATAGTTCCCCAACTCAATACGAAGGTCCTCATAAAGTTTTTTTGAAAAAAAATTATGGTTCTCTGGGTGCTAGATCCATAGGCTGATACGGACGAAAAATAGAGGAACTTGCGCAACTGCTAAAAAAGGGCCTTGTAGATGTAGAAATGGACGTGAAAAAAATTGTGTGTATATACGTGATAGTTTCCTAACTCAATACGAAGGTCCTCATAAAGTATTTTGAGAAAAAAATCTAGGTGCTCTAGGCGCAAAATCCATGGGCTAATACACACGAAAATAGAGAAATTTATGCAATTCCTAAAAAAGGGCCTTAGAAACGGAAACGAGCGTGAAAAAATGGTGTAAGTAGACGTGATGGTTCCCCAACTCCATACGGAGGTCATCATAATGTGTTTTGACAAAAATATTTTGGGTGCTCCGGGGCGCCAGATCCATGGGCTAATACACACGAAATTAGAGGAGTTTGCGCGATTCCTAAAAGATGGCCTGTAGATGCTGAATGGGCGTGAAAAAAATGATGTGCGTATACGCGATGGTTCCCCAACTCAATATGGACGTCCTCATAAAGTTTTTTGAGAAAAAAAAATTATAGGTGCTCTGGGAGTCAGATGCATGGGCTAATACACACGAAAAATAGAACAATTTGCACTATTCCAAAAATAGGGTCTGTAGATGCGGAAATGGGTGTGAAAAAATTGTGTGAATATATATGATGGTTTCCAAACTAAATGTGAAGATCCTAATAAAATTTTTTGAGAAACAAATTTTGGGTGCTCTGGGTGCTTCAACCATGGGCTAATACACACGAAAAAAGAGGAATTTGAGTGATTTCTAAAAAGGGCATGTAAAAGCAGAAATGGACATGAAAAACTTGAGTGAGTATACGTGATGGTTACCCAACTCTATACATATGTCCTCAAATAAAATTTGATAAAAAAATTGGGTGCTTCGGGCGCTAGATCCATGGGCTAATACACACAAAAAATAAAGCAATTTGTGCGATTTCTAAATAAAGGCCTGTAGAAGCGGAAATGGGCGTGCAAAAATTGAGTGATTATACGTAATGGTTCCCCAACTCAATATGAATGTCCTCATAAATTGGGGTGTTCTGAGCGCCAGATTCATAGGCTAATACACACAAAAATAGAGCAATTTACGCAATTTTTAAAAAGGTCATGTAGATGCAGAAATGGGCGTTAAAAAATGGTGTGAGAATATGTGATGGTTCCCCAAGTCAATACGGAGGTTCTCATGCAGTTTTTAGAAAAAAAATTGGGTACTCTGAGCGCCAGATCCATGGGCTAATACACACAAAAACTAGAGTAATTTGCGCGATTCCTAAAAGAGGGCTTGTAAATGCGAAAATGGGAGTGAATAAAATGGTGTGAGTATAAGTGATGGTTCCCCAAACTCAATACGAAGTTTCTCATAAAGTTTGTTTAGAAAAATATATTGGGTAATTCGGGCGCAAGATACATGGGCTAATACACAGGAAAAATAGGGCAATTTGCGCGATTCATAAAAAAAGGCCTTGTTGATGCAGAAATGGGCATGAAAAAATGGTGTGCATATACGTGATGTTCCCCCAACTCAATACAGAAGTCCTCATAAAGTTTTTTGATAAAAAAAATTGAATTCTCTAGGCGCCAGATCTATGGGCTAATAAACACCAAAAATATGGGGAATTTGCGTGATTACTTAAAAAAGGACTGTAGATGCGGAAAATGGGGGTGAAAAAAATGGTATGAGTATACGTGATGGTTCCCCAACTGAATACAGAGGTCCTCATAAAGTTTTTTGAGAACAAAACTTTGGGTGCTCCGAGCAACAGATCCATGGGGATAATACACATGAAAAATAGAGCAATTTGCGCAATTTCTAAAAAACGGGTCTTGTAGATACGGAAATGGGTGTGAAAGAAATGGTGTGAATATACGTGATGGTTCCCCAACTCAATATAGAGGTCCTCAGAATATTTTTTGAGAAAAAAATTGTTGCTCCGTGAGCCAAATCCATGGGCTAATACACACGAAAATAGAGGAATTTGATCAATTCCTTAAAAAAGGCATGTATATGCGGAAATAGGAGTGAAAGAAATGGTGTGAGTATATGTGATGGTTCCCAAACTCAATTCGAATGTCCATATAAAGTTTTTTTTTCAAAAAAACTTTTTGGGTGCTCCAGACGCTAGATCAATGGGCTAATACACACGAAAAATAGAGCAATTTGCGTGATTCCTAAAAAGTGGCATGTAGATGCGGAAATGGGCATGAAAGAAATGGTCTGACTATATATGATGGTTCCCAACTCAATACGGAAGTCCTCATTAAGTTTTTTTAGAAAAAAATTGGGCAGTCCGGGCGGTAGATCCATGGGCTAATACATACAAAAAATAGAGCAATTTGCGTGATTCCTAAAAAGAGACATGTAGATGCAGAAATGGGCATGAAAAAATGGTGTGAGTATATGTGATGGTTCCCCAACTCAATATAGAGGTCCTCATAAAGTTTTTTGAGAAAAAAATTTGGTTGCTCTGGGCGCCAAATCCATGGACTAATACACACAAAAAATAGAGCAATTTGATCGATTCCTAAATAAGAGTCTGTAGATGCGAAAATGGGCGTGAAAAAAATTGTGTGAATATACATGATGGTTAAAAAATCAATAGGGATATCCTCATACAATTTTTTGAGAAAAATATTTTGGGTTCTCCAAGCACTAAATCAATGGGTTAATACGCATGAAAAATAGAGCAATTGCGTGATTCCAAAAGAGGGCTTGTAGATGCGAAAATGGCGTGAGAAAAAAGGTTTGAGTATATATGATGGTTCCCCAACTTCATACGGAGGTTGTCATAAAGTTTTTTGAGAAAAAAAATTGGGTGCTCCAAGCGCCAGTTTCATAGACTAATACACACGAAAAATAGAACAATTTACGTGAGTCCTAAAAAGTGACTTGTAGATGCGAAAATAGGCGTGAAAAAATTGAAGTGTGAGTATATGTGATTGTTCAACAACTCAATACGGAGGTCCTCATAAAGTTTTTGAAAAAAAAAATTGGGTGCTTAGGGCTCCAGATCAGTGAGCTAATACACACGAAAATAGAGGAATTTGCGCGATCGCTGAAAAAAGGCATGTAGATGCGCAAATGAGCTTGAAAAAAAATGGTATGAGTATATGTGATGGTTCCCAAACTCAATACGGAGGTCCTCATAATGTTTTCTGGAAAAAAAAATTTAGGTGCTCAGGGCACCAGATCCATGGGCTATAACACACGAAAAATATAGGAATTTGCATGATTTCTAAATAAGGGCCTGTAGATGCGGAAATGGGCGTGATAAAATAGTGTGAGTATACGTGATGGTTCCCCAACTCAATACGGATGTCCTCAAAATGTTTTTTGAGAAAAAAAAATTTAGGTTCTCCGGGAGCCTGATCCATGGGCTAATAAACACGAAAAATAAAGCAATTTGCGTGATTCCTAAAAAAGAGCTTGTAGATGCGGAAATGGACATGAAAAAAATGGTGAGAGTATACTTGATGGTTCCAAACTCAATACGTATGTCCTCATAAAGTTTTTTGAAAAAAAAATTGGGTGCTCTAGGCACCAGATCCATGGGCTAATACACACGAAAAATAGAGCAATTTGCACGATTCCTAAAAAGGGGCATGTAGATGCTGAAATTGTTGTGTAAAAAATGGTCTGAGCATATGTGATTATTCCACAACTCAATACGAAGGTCCTCATAAAATTCTTTGAGAAAAAACAATTGGATGCTCCGGGCGCCATATCTATGGGCTAATACACACGAAAAATAGAGCAATTTTTGCGATTCCTAAAAACTGGCCTGTAGATGCGGAATGTGCGAAAAAATGGTGTAACTTTACGTGATGGTTCCTTTATTCAATACGGAGGTCCTCATAAAGCTTTTTGAGAAAATATTTTTTGGAGTTTCGGGTGCCAGATCCATGGGCTAATACACACGAAAAAAATAGAGCAATTTATTTGATTCCTAAAAAGGGCTTGTAGATGCGGAAATGGGCATTAGAAAAATGGTGTGAGTATAGGTGATGGTTCCCCAACTCAATACGGATGTCCTAATAAAGTTTTTTGAGATAAAAATTTTAGGCGCTCCAGGCACCAGATCCATGGGCTAATACACAAAATAAATAGAGCAATTTGTGCGATTCTTAAAAATAGCTTGTAGATGCGGAAATGAGCGTGAAAAAAATGGTGTGAGTATATTTGATGGTTCTCCAACTCAATACGGAGGTTCACACAAATTTTTCTGAGAAAAAAAAAATTTGGGTGCTCCGGGTGCCAGATCCATAGGCTAATACACACGAAAAATAGAGCAATTTGCACAATTCCTAAAAAAAAGCCTGTAGATGCAGAAATAGGCGTGAATAAAATGGCGTGAGTATAGTTGATTGTTCCCCAACTCAATACGGATATTCTAATAATGTTTTGTGAGGAAAAAAAATTTGGTGCTCCGGGGGCCAGATCAATGGGCTAATACACGAAAAAATAGAGCAATTTGCGTGATTCATAAAAAAGGTATGTAGATGCGGAAATGGGCGTGAAAAAAATGGTGTGAGTATACGTGATAGTTCTCCAACTCAATACGGAGTCCACACAAAGTTTTTTGAGAAAAAAAAATTGGGGTCTCTGGGCTCCAGACCTATGGGCTAATACACACGAAAAATAGAGTAATTTGCGCAATTCGTAAAAAAGGGGCTTGTAGAAGCGGAAATGGGCGTGAATAAATTGGTGTGAGTATACATCATGGTTCTCCAACTCAATACGGAGGACCTAGTTTTTTTGAAAAAAAAGTTAGGTGCTCCGGACGCCAGATCCATGGGTTTATACACATGAAAATAAAGCAATTTGCGTGATTACTCAAAAAAGGCTTGTAGTTGCGAAAATGGGCGTGAGTAAAATGATGTGAGTATATGTGATGGTTCAAAACTCAATACGGAGGTCCTCATAAAAAAAAATTAAAAAATCAAACCAAAATAAATAAGTGTAGTTGAATCACTAGGAGCTAGAACTTGATAAAGATCTGCTAACAAAAACTTATCTGATTGATGGCAAAATTAAATACTTGAAAAATGAATCAAAACAGTGAATTATAAATGACAACGATAAATGGAAGTTACAATAACCCGCTTACAGTGTCTAAGTATTTTTTTTCTCTTATGGGGCGATGGTGAAGAGATATGAAACTAGGCACATAAGGGATTAAAATTGAAGCAGTTCTAGTGGAGGTTTGAAATTCATCCAATATCCTTCCAGTTGCAACATCGAAAAAAAACATTGTATCATATGTATCAACCATCAAAATCTCGTTGGTAAAGCTCATGTGATGGTTACCAAATTCGCCATATATGTCATAAATTGTGACATTAAACTCTAGTTTCCATGAATTTAAGCTTTCTAGATCATTAATATTATGAGCAATATATCCCTTGAACAAGATACATCTGGAATTGTGACACAGTTCATTTGTTATCAAACAAATCTTTCCTCTTTTTTCCTTTATACTTACATGGTGTGCTTCACTTTGTATTGGTACCTCAATCAGATAAGATTCTTCCTTAATAATCAACATGCTGGTGACCTAGCACCTGGATCAAGTGAATAGGCAAAGCTTATTATTGTGTTCAAAGTGTGAGTAGGCAAAGCTTCCGTTGTAGATAATGGAATACCATTTCTTACCTACCAACTTTAAATTTTGTAGCAAATCTTGACAAGGTACTCTTCCTAATATCTCAATTACCATTTCATTGGGTATATTACAATTGATGATATGTTGCTCATCATCTTCTTTTCTCTTTGAGATTTTCATTCTTTCTTTGCTCGTCCTATCAATCCAGAAATAGATTAAATATTTATAAGTAAGTTATACATACATTAAAAAAAAAAAAAAATGCAATCAATATAATCTAGCTCATTAAATTTGAGATGTAGAAATGCAAACATTTAAATTAGGTTGTAAAAATCATCCAACGTACCTTGCCAACCAAAGTGATGTGAACTCTTTGTAAGAATTTTAACAAAAAAAATATTTATATTTGCAAGTAAATAATATTTGTAGTGATGTAGACCATAAATATAAATAGAACTATATGTTAGGTTTTTGTAACAAAACACACAAGATTTTAGGTAAAGAAAGAAGATATCAATCTCATCAACGCAAATGACTAGGACTTTAATTTCCGGACTTTTTCCTAATTAATTAAACAAACAAAAGAAAACAAAGGATATAAGATATTATAATTTTTGACATGGCGCTATCATAGCTAATGTGACATCAAGTGTAAAGTACGACATATTGTGAGAGTATATGGTATTAAGTTCACTTTTAAATAATAAAGGTGTGTAATAGATTTGCTTTTATCGAAGGTGCACTTTCAATTGGGCTTGGTGCTTTTGTTTTAAACAGGCCCAAAAATGCTCTACCTGAATCCTTTTGCTTCGTACTTATATTTTCTTTAATTTTGTGTTGGATACTGTATTGTCCCTCAACTAATTTAAATAGAGTTTGCATTGCATAAGCCTATTAACGGGGAAACACTCCTAGTTAGGATTTTTATTTTTTTTTTCATTCTGATGACTTGAACCTCAAACATCTAGTTAAACATGAAAAGATATTCAAATTAAGTAAGAGTAGTTCACGATATGTTAAGTCTATTTAGTGCTTCATTTATTTTGATTTTTTTAGGCCATGTACATATATTAATTGATCCTAGTCATTTCAGTTACTTTTCTCATTTCGAATCTTATTTTATGAGTATGATTTTCCGTTTTTGTGAATACATTAGGCCTAAACAAAAAAATTAAAAAATCAAACCAAAATAAAAGTGTAGTTGAATCACCAGGAGCTAGAACTTGATGAAGATCTAGTAACAAAAACTTATTTGAATGATGGTAAAATTAAATAGTTGAAAAGTGATTACAAATGAATTGGTTCGTGACTTAAAACAGTCGATTATAAAATTATTCGATTATGAATGGCAAGGATTTCTTAAAAAGTCCTTGTAAATTTGTTTATTTGTTTTTGATGGTTTGAGTTTAATTTAATCATTGAGAATTACATGTTTGGATTGGTATTAAAAGGTTTGATATCGAATTTGGAGTTGAATTGAACTACCTTGAAATAATCATCAGTTTTGATATAGTATTCTAACAAATGTCAAGGTCAAATTGTGAGATTGTTAGGATAAATATTACTAACAATGTGTCCATATATGTAATATTTATTATTAAACAATTGTTCATTCAATTTTGATAAAATATTTAATAGATCATATATTCGTTTATATGTCCGTTTACTTATATAGTAGATGATTTAATTTATAAAGTTTTAGTAGGCATTTGAACATGCGATTTCATCTTGTGATTTAAAATCATCTAGCACCTCGAATCATTTTATTTGGCATTAAAGTTTCATTTTTCTTTTAGCAATATAATTGGAAGATCTATCTGCTTGACTTAGTTTGTCACCTAGACCATCCTACTTACGACTTTGTTAATCGAACATTTGAAATTATCAAAATACACTATTTTAAATCCCTCTAATCATGTGTGTCATCTCTCAATCGCACTAATGTGGATAAAACATCATTATCTACGTCAAATATAAATTGTCGCATTAGATATAAATTACCACATCATTTTTATCATTATAAATACTATTTTTTAAAAAGAAAATCGCAAACACTTATTTTCTTCAATTAGCGGGAATAATTATAAGTTTTTTCAAGATTTTCATTTTTTTTTCAAAGCTTTTCATCTATATTAAAATGTCCTTTAATTTTATGACCTTATATATGTCACGTAAAAAGTTAAAATTAAAGTGTTTTAAAAAAAAGAATAGGTAATTAAAAATAAAATAATTAATTAAAAAAAAATTGATCAAGTGTATATAGTCAACCAAAGAAATCCTTCGATCAATGAAGTTGTTTCCCTTTTGAAATAGAATCAATCCACGCAAAAAATTTAAAATGTCAATATTTTGGCATTTAATAAGATCCCTTAGCCACACTTTTAATATTAATTAAAAATGTTAATATTTTAGTTTGTTATTTATCTGATTTATGTATTTTTTTTTTATTTGTTTGATTTGCAAGAACACAATTATTTATTAACAGAAAGGAGAAAATCAAGGGAGAAAAGATTTTTAAAAGGAACATATCACTTAAAATTTTCATCAGTTACAATTTCAAAAATTGTTGACAAGGCAACCATCCCCCTTGTTCATAAAATTTCAAAAATTGATTTTTAGCATTACATTGATAATACTCAATCTCTGTTGCAGTGAATTCAATTCAATTGTAGTTTTTTCTGATTGTGAAGAAAAATTTGAGACAAACGATTAAAATTTCATTGACAAACAACTTTGGAGGAAAATTTTACAAGTGGAACTTCGATATAATTGATGTTCTCCTAAATTGAAACTTTCTTTTTTATTATGTTTTCATCATAATTGTATACCAACAACTTTTGTATTTTATGTGCTTCCTTTACCATTATTTAAATTGGTATTTTACTTTCATAGTGAAAACTAAAAATTGTATCATAGTAATCAAAATTTTATTACATGGCTGCCAATTATATATTTGTTTTATTTGTATTACAAAAATATTATTGATTGTATCCCAATATAATCTAATCATTACATATGAATATAATTTATGAAAGGATACAAGATTCACTTAAAAAATAGCATACATAGTAAAAATAGTACAAATTGTTGAGGAAGGAAACAATATTCTTAAAAAAAGATACAAATTAATTGTGAAAGAAATAGAATACATTTATGCTTAAGAAATACAAATGCATTTGGCATACCTATTGGAATGACTACAAACTAAACAAGAAATATAATGTTCTTAATAAAAATACAAATGCGGAGTAAAAGAAAAACAATTGACAAATAAAAATTAATATGAATACAATTTTTGCAACATTTTTCTCTAACTCTCTCTCTCTTTCTTCTTCTTCTTCTTCTTCTTGATACGTTTTTTTTCCGACTTTTTGTTCACCAAACCCAAATTCAAATCCATTTCGATTCAAATAAGAATTTTAAAAAAAAAAATCAAAAGTGGAATTCTATATAATAAAGTTTGGTCCCTATTCCAAAATTACAAAGTGGGAGCTAAAAAAAAACAACAAAAACTAGATAGAAAAAAAGTGAGACAAAGGGCCAAGAAAAGGAAAGTCTAGGAGCTCCGACGGAGCTGCTCTCTTTGAGGCGGCGGCGGCTGAACTGGAGTCATCCCCTTCAACCAACATCACCAAATTATGTTTCTTAAGGAGAGGGAATAAAGGAAAAGGAATGTGAGAGAAAAAGGATAGAATGTGGGTAAAAAAATTAGAGAGAAAAAAAGTGGGTAATAGAGTTTTTTTTTTCTTTTCACCGGTAATGAGGTCAAAAAGTGGGCCCAATTTGAGAAAAAAAAAGGTAAATAAATTATATTAGGATACATTATATTTGCTAAAATATTGACATATTGTCATTTTTAATAATTATTTTAAAGTGTAGATATTTTTAATGATTATGTTGAGAAAATGGTCTAAAACCCCCCCCCAACCTATACCCGAAATCCCAACTATACACTCCAACTTTAAGGGTGTCCTATAACCCCCCTGAACTTTATATTTCTCTATTTTCTACACACTTAAGTGCTGACCTGTCATAGGAGGTGTTCTCACCTCCTCTAGGTGCGTTAGAAGGTGAATTTTGACGAAAATTTCCTCTTTCTCCAATAGTCATCTTCCCCATGTTTAAATAAATCATTGTTTCTTCTTCATAGCAACAAAAACCAAATTCTCATACCGGATTCACCATTGTTGATTTCACACAAAATTATAAACTCTCATGTAAAAAACTTAGAAAAAACAATCAATTCAATTAAAGATAAAATTACATGTTTTTCAATCATCCAAAAATGAAATCTGGATCAGATTTGAAAAAAAAAAAATTGGGTTTACATCAAATTCATTTGAGCTCTCTAATGAGAATGTTTTTTTCCTTTTTATTGTAGATCCTTTAATTATCAATCTCAAATTTCAATTAATCAATGAAAGGATTCAATCTCAATTGACCTCCATTAATGGCATTGCTAGTGCTTTCGTTTGTTCTCCCTCTTTTGCTGCTCGTCCATCAACCACCACTGTCGCCGCCTCCGGCGAAACCCAAACCACCAACAAAACCCCATTCTCCTCTTCCCCTCTCCTCTTATCTCTCTCTCATTCCAAGACAACCATCATGAAGACCTACCTCTGTTCTCACAACAAGGTCGACTACAATAACAACAACAAACCTTGCTACTGCACTGCTCCAACCAGCGAGCTCCAGTGAAGTAAGCAAAACTTTGACGTAGCAGCGATATACACAGATCCTTTTAGATTATTTTTCAATGTTCTCCGACAAGAAAAGCTCGAATATCACTTGACAAGCTCCCGCTATCAATATTCATCTTTGTTCCTCACAATTCCATAGGAATTTGAAAGAATTGTGGGAAGAAGTTGCCTTAGAGATTTGAAGAAATTGGGAGAGTATAGGAAAAAGTGGAAAGGAATTATAAAAAGATTGAAAAAAAATAATAAATTAATTGAATTTTCACATGTAAAACGTGTGAAGTTCACAGGCCAACACAGATTTGATTATGGCTTTTAAGGGGTGCAATGGGGGGTAATAGGACACCCGTAAAATTGGAATGTGTAGTTGGAATTGCGGGTATAGGTTGGAGGGGTTTTAGACCATTTTCTCGATTATGTTAGAAATTTTGACTAGTTTGCAAAGTTTCTCAATCAATAACCCATAGGCATTTACACCTCAATCATATCCTTTAATTTGCATAAAACAAGAGAGCTACCTATTAATTACACTATTCTTTAACTATAATCTGTATAGCTACTGTCAAATATTTATTGGACAAAAGAACAAAAGTTGAATCAAAATACTTATGTAATGAACTATTTTAGTATCTAATTTGTTAGGTAAGTATGCTTCCTAACTTATTAATATTTTAATTTATTGCATTTGAATTAAGAGGCTTTCGAAAATAATATATGTCTCTAACTTGATGAACTAAATGTAAGATCTATGTATATTGTACCTTCTTAAAGTTGGAAATTTTGTTCTAGTGTGCATGATTAGCAACTATCCTCTAACATCTTAATTTTTATAATATAATAATTAAATTTGTAGTCAACACTCAACATCTATTTTGTACATACAACAACAAATATATTGAAAGTAAACCTATCAATTGGATCGGCCCGGTATGGCTTGGACCACCCCCTATATTAATGAGGTGGGATGGTCCAGATTATTTCATTCACAGGCCGGCCCGATAAGAAATCGGTGTGTGGCCCATCGGTGCACTAGCCCAATGATTATTTTTTAAATTGTGGGAGATATTTGTTGGGCGACTTTTTCAGAAAGTGGTCATTGACCCAACAACTATTACAAGTATATATATATATAATATAATGTAAGTATTCTATTATATTAACTAGTATATTTAGTATACATTATAAATAAATAAATATATATATATATATATATATATAAAATGTAAGTATCATATAGATAGTATATTGTCATAAATAGTTATAATTATTATAAAATTAAATAAATAACAATACACTATATTGACAATTGACTCAAACTTTCATAATAATTAATAAAAATAGATTAAAAAGATATAGCTCATCCAGCCCGACTCGACGCATTATTGAAAATTTGGCCCGATTCGACCCATTGTTAGAAATTGAGCCCGATAACAAAACCCTAACCCGGGCACGAGCTGATTTTTTTGTCTTCTTTCACAATTTTGACCGGTAACGGTCTGGCCCTTTATTGTGGAAATCAAGTTCAGCCCGATTTGGTATATCTGTCTGACCAAGTAAATAGGCTTAACTGAAAGGTAATATCCATTACTTAATTACTTTTATATGAAAAAAAACATATGCTTCTGTTTTGTGAATAATATTTTTTAAAGGTTTATCCATAGTATAAAAATGTATTCATATTAACAATATTTAATATTTAATTTTGACTAGCATCTGATTATTATATGAGAAATTAAAGTTCTAAACGATGAATGTAACTATTTAGAGGATCAATGTTACTGGTAATAGTTATATGAATTTTTAAAAATAATTAGTAATCTCATAAACACTCAAAAAAAAGTAAAATATATGGGTTAAAAATGGTTTAATAATATTTTGTTTTATTTTTAAAAATTGCAGCAACAGTAATATTGAAAATATGGTTTAAAACTTCTACACATGTAGTTGGACAAAAATATCATTCATCATCAAATTTGTTGCAAATTGATTTGAAACCACTTGAACTTATCTTCAATCTTGTTCAATCATTGGATCATTGAACCATGTGCTCTGATACCACTTGTTTGGTTCGAAACGAATCAGGATATCATGCGGAAGCTTATAATTGTAAATTATGAGTGATAAATTAGACAACAAATAACATACTAAAAATATATAATCATTATGGTTTGACCAAACGATCAACATATAATAAAACTAATATTGAAAAACATAAACATATTGGGTGAAATCTTCCCATAAACAAAATTCATAAACATCTAGATTGTGAATGATATTGTTTTGTGGTATGAAAAGAGAGGGTTTCAATTTATACAGTTCCAAATCTTTCTATTAAGGAAGGTATAACTCAAATATGGAAAAAAAATTATATTTATCATTAAAGAAAAGTCAAATCAGGTGTTACTTTAACTTTCTTTCAAGAGAAGAATACAAGTCAAATAAGGTAAGAAAATTAGGATAAAAGTCTAACCTACTTCAGCTAGTTGTCCCCTTTACTTGTATCCGATTAAAATAAAATGAAATAAAAAGATAGATGTCATAAACATATACATGAAATGAAATTAGAGAGTAGTACTCATCGTTCTAGGCAGAAAGTCCATCAAACTCTCATTAATTCTATTCATCAAACTTGTCTTTCAAAAATGACTAATCAAGATTTGACAGGAATGATAACCAAATTGTACAACCATGTTAGGGGAGCTGTGGGATACAACAATTATTGTATCACAATGGAAATGCTAGAGCAATCAAAGGCAAATGTATTAACTTTCATTTTTTTCTTTAAATTTTTTTAGTTAACCTACTGATTTGTTTCTCTTATTTTGTTGGCAGTGTCATTAAAAATGTTTCTAGTGAGAACATTGTGATGGAACAACAACGACGAGTTCCAAATATTGTGATGGAGCAACAACAACCAACTCCAACTATAGCAGTAGCTCAGAATGTTGTTCTCTCAGCATAAGTTCCCATTGTGAACCTTGACGCCCTCAGTGAGGCAGTATGTGATGATTGGAGACCATTCGATGGTCAAACATTTGATTTTTCAGATGCTCCACTATTTTGGTTCAATATAATGCTAATTAGGTACATGATTAGTAGTAGTAGGATAAAACACTGTAACTTTGAAATGTGATTCTTTAGGTATGGAAGTCCTCAACATTCCTTTGTGCTTTCCATTAATTGGAGGGATAAGTCACTTCTTATGACTTTGCTTTCATCCAGACTGTCCACGCCTCCCATCATAGGTCTGATATTTTCTCAACAAGAGCCGATTATTTTAACTTGTATTGTTCGAGTGTAACCAAACACTTTCAAGCATATGAATGTATTAGTGTGACATACAATGGGCAAGGTCTAGAAAGAATGGAAGATTCTTACTCGTTCTTACCATCGAGGAAGATATGAAATTCTTAACTTTTTTTTCTTAATCTCGGTATCATAGGGTTTTAAAGAAACAAAGTTTCAATTTTTTCTTATCTGATTCACCAAGAAAAATGAATCAGTTTATTTTTCAGTGATAATATATAATTGTATTTTTTAGCATTCATATTAAAGCAAATATATATTTAATTGATGGGATTATGTTGTTTTGATTTATGTTCATTATAGAGTAAAAAATGTTTAACTTTTAAACACTTAGGAGTAGTTTTGTCTATTGTGATGGAATTTCTGCCAAGTTTTCATAATAGTGAAAAAACAGTTACCTTTTAAGCACTTAGATAATAATGTCTTGTCAATTGCGATAAAAATTTTGTTGTTTTGTTTAATGCTCATAATAGAGCAAAAAAAAAACATTTGAAATACTTAAAGATTAGTTTTGTCTATTGTGATGGGGTTCTTGCTATTTTGTTTAGTGTTCATAATAGTGCAGAAAATAATTATCTTTCAAACACTTAGAATTAGTTTTGTCTACTATGATAGGGTTCTTGTTGTTTTGTTTAATATAGAGCAGAAAAAAATTATCTTTCAAACGCTTAGGATTAGTTTGTTCTATGCTGTGATGGGGTATTTGTTGCTCTTTCATCATAGACAAAATAAGTTACCTTTTAAACTCTTATAGAGTTTTGTTTTAATGTTCATAATAAAGCAAAAGAGATTATACAGTTTTAACACTTGGAATTAGTTTTATTTACTGTAATGTGATTATAAGTGTATTGACTAATATACTGAAAGAGATTATACATTTTAAACACTTGGAATTAGTTTTACTTACTGTGATGGGGGGATTCATTTCTTTTTTCCGCTTTGCTTTGATATGTTTTTTTTCTTGATTTGAGGATTCTATCAGCAACAATCTACTGCTGCTATTTTTGCAAAAATTCATGGTCAGCTCAATCATCTTTAATCAGACGACAATGAGTCAGAGCCATGAGAGTTGAGCAATTGGATGTCATAAGTGGGGCATCAAAATCAGCTAGGCCATAAGACATAGGTGAGACGTCTTCGGTGGAGACGTCAGGAGCTAGACATGAGACGTCTACACATGGGTCATTGAGGATTCAACTCAAGTCTTCAAGAGTCTTGAGATCTGCAACTTGGGTTTAATCCTAACATCATGTTTAGACTTGAAAAGTTATTGTCCTTGTCTTTGCATTTTAGTTTAATATTGAACTATTGCAAACTTGTTTTGACTCCACTTGTTAAGCGAGTGGACATTTGAGGGCTAACTCAACTTATTAGGTTCGATGGTACTTTTGTTGGTTTTCAAAAGTTCATATTTCTTTTTTTTCTTTTCTGTTTTTGGCCTTTTTATTATTTATAATGAAAAGTATCATCAACCCCCCGGTCCCCATATAGCTAGTCTTTCTTTAATAAGCATATGTGTATAATATTAATGTCCATTTAGGTGGTGTTGCATTATTACAGACTAACCTTCTCCAATCCCCCTTGAGAAATTCACCTTTAAGCTTCAAATATACTTATTTTGTTGAGAAGTTGATCCAACTTAGTACTTCCTTAGTTCGACATGTATCCTCAAAATACTTCTAAGATTTTGGAATCTTTTGTACCATATAGAAAGATGATAGATATCAACCTGGGTGAAGAGTGACATTTTTGTGACCTAAGAAATTTACGTTATGACATAAAAAAATGAACCGATGTAGAAATTCACTTATCTTCAAGAATGTGTAATAAAATATGAATTACTTAATATTATTGTTTTAAAAACTTATAACATGAGGTTCCTTAACTCTCTATGAAAAAAGGAACATCATCTGTTATGTTAAATAACATAAAGATCTTATTATCAATATTCAGATTTCCAAATATCAAATGCTAATTTGAAATAATTAAGGCATTGAACTTTATACTTTCATTTGATGTTAGGTTAAACATTGATTCTCAATTTTCATTTGATGTTAGGTTAAACATTGATCCTCATCATGAGTTCTCCTTTAATTTAACCCTTCTAAGTGCAACTCAAAGTTAGAGATGCAAGAAAACAAACAACTGAAAAAGATAAGATAAGGAGCAGAAGTGTGTGAAAAATAGAAACAATGATGACCGTTCGGTTCTCAGCCAACAAAGTCATATCCGTAGAAAACATATCAAAAGGACAAAGAGAACAACTTAAAAGAGATGAGGAAGCAGTCTAGTCTCTAGTATGCACTACCGTTTTGTTATCATGTCATACATTATTTAAATTATATGTAATTAATCAACGTCTATGCAAAGTTGGCCCGTACATCATAGTTATACAAAAAATGAATAATCTTCTAAAATATATTTAAAAATATTTCACAAGGCGATGAATAGTGTTTTACACAAAATTAGTGATCGTGACAATTGACAATAAGTCATTGCTAGTGAACTTCCCTGCAATTTTTAGTAAAACCTACATTTTCTCACTAGTGTCACCTGTTATGTTCTAAAAAAACTTCTAAACAAGTTTCTTGGTAAGTAATTGAGACACTAATTCATGTTTTTAGATCTTCGGTATAATCTTTTATCTTGTTGATATCAAAGTTGTCAAATTTATCAAAAGATCTTTTTAGACCGTGAATAGACATATCAATAAGATCTTCAAAAGTGTTGAAGAGTTGGCATCTTTGTTTCTAGAATCTTTGATCAAGTTAGTATTTTTATGGCATTTTTTATGTGAGTGATGATGGATTTAAATGTCATATTTAGGTTTCTTTGGATTCAACAATCACAAAATTTTGTTGCTCAGAGATGTGAAAGACTAAGTAAAAGCATAAAATTCAATTTAAAATATATACATAGAAAGATATTATACATTTGATGCATATTATAATGTTTTTTTTTCATAAGATGTAGTAACATTCATTGTCCTTTGACAAGTTTTTCATTTTACACTATAATCAAGTAGTAAAAGGTATCAGAGCACTATATTACTTTCATCATTTAACAACTCCGCCATCTTTTATATTTTTGAAATGAAAATCATCTTATAATTGTAAATAATATTATATGCAACTTTTCTTTCACTCTATGAAAACAAATCAATTCAAGATAGATATTTATGAGATTCAGTCAAAGAGAGACTAATCAATTCAAGGATGAAATACTGAAATAACAAGTCTAAAAAGGATTCTAAAAATGTCTTAAAACAATAATCGTCAAAAGCTGGGTCATAAAGTCATGCTCATGTCTTGAAAGTTTTGGAACAAAAAGTCTTTTGATTTCTAATCTGGAGAAAATGACATAAATAGTCTATTAACTATAGGAGTAGCTAGGTCTAAAATGGTCTCTTAACTATACACTTAATGGATTTAGTCCTTTAACTATTCAAAAACTTATTAGTTTTGGTCCCTTAAATATACACTTATCGATTTTAGTCTCTTAACTATAAACGTACCAATTTTAGTCCTTTAAGTATTCAAAAACTTATCAGGTTTGGTCTTTGTCCATTTTCTTAATACAAATAGCTTAGGTTATATTAACTGAAATCTTCGTGAAAAGAACAATAACGTCAACGATTCAAAATAAAATTAATGAGGAAATAAGATATAAGTCCTAGTTTTATTCAATGAAGGATAAAATTAAGCATATAATTATTGTTAATGACTTGAATGTGCACTTGAATATACTAATCGGTGCGGATATTGTTTAATTTACTCAAATTTCTTTACGTAAAATAAAATGAATAGAATAATAAAATTGATCTATTTAAAAAAAAATTACAAATCTACCATTTTATAAATTTCAATTTCTGAAAAATTAAACAAATTCCGTTCAATGAAGTCGTTGGAGTACAAACTTCGAATTTAACGAGTAATTGAAGTAGCTGATAGAGTTGAAGATGAAGATGGAGGTAAAAAGGATGCTTCAATGGAGAAGAAGCTTATTGGGAAAGACAATAAAATAAAGAGAGAAAAAATTAAAAGTTTTGTGGGCCAATAATAAAATTCATATAGTTTAATAAAAGTTAATATATTAAGAAAATAATATTTAAAATATTAATTATATATTGACCTATAAAAAAATGACATGTGTATGATTTTATAATTTTTTTTCTTTTATAATTCCTTCACACACTATTAGGCAGGGGTGGATCTATGAAGGGGTGTGGGGGTGCCACACCACCCCCGAACTTCAACGAAAACTCTATATATACATAGGTATATATATAATATTTATATAAATATAAAGCATGCCACCCAGAGAACAAAACTGGCTTGTGGTGCCACGGTAGGAGGGCAACTTTAGAAGGCTAATATTGCGGGTTCGAATCCAATTTGTACCTATTTTTTTTGAGAAATTTGCTGCAGACGTTTTTTAAGAAAAAAAAGGCTCCAAGCACGTTTTTTTAAGGAAAAACAGTTGGCACAATTTATTTTATTTTTTTATAATTGTTATTGACTTAAATTAAATTAATTACATTATTACTCCTTTGACTTTTCTTTTATTTGATTAAATACCAATAAAAGTGTAATATCTTATTATTTATATTTTATTGATTGATTTATGATATATATTGAAAAGACGAATAATTTAATCAAATATAAAATTAATTTAATCGATAAGTCTATTTGGCACCCACAGACTCTAAATCCTGGATCCGCCACTGTTATTAGGTGAGTGAACTCACTCGCTTTGCCACGTCATCCCTTAGGGGTGCATTTAATTTACTTCAAATATGTTAAGGGGGGTATTTAAACGCCCATGTAGTTTAAGTGCTAAAGTAAATTATCCGTTCAAGTTAGGAGTTTTTTTTTTTTTATGTATTTTCTCTTCTTTTTTTTACCTAAAATCTTGTGTGTTTTGTTACAAAATCCTAATGTGTAGTTTTATTTATATTTATGGTCAACATCACTACAAATATTATTTACTTGCAATTATAAATAAATTTTTTTGTTGAAATTCTTACAAAGAGTTCACATCACTTTGGTTCGCAAGGTTGGATGATTTTTACGACCTAAACTTTAAATGTTTGCATTTCTACATCTCAAATTTAATGAGTTATATTATATTCAAGGGCGGAGCTATGACATGGCGAGGGTGGTCAGATGAACAACCTTCGTCGGAAAATTTTTACAGGTATATATACTAAATATCGAATTTTTTGGATATATACTAAATGTTGCGCAACCTTGACACAATAAAGGTTGACAGCCCAGCGGCTAAGGTTGTGCAAAGATGCCTCAGCGTTCCGGGTTCGAGCCCAAGCGTTGGCGTTTTCTTTAAATTTTTTCATTATTCCATTTGTTCTCTTAGAAAAGGCAAAATTCAGTCTGGGTTCGATCCCAGGCTTGAACAATTCATTTATTTAATATTTGTTCTGTTTTTCTCTTAAGAAAAAGTACAAAAGTTACCTTTTTTAAGTTAATAAAAACAAAAGGAAATAAAAGGTCTATTTTTTACTTTTCTTAATTTAAAAAAAAAATAGATTCATAGTTGTCTTTTCCTTTTAGTTTTTTGACTTCTTCTTCTCCCAAAAACCCTTTACAACTTTACTCTTACCTTTCTCTCTTCTCAACTTTCATACATATTTGCAAGTTTTAAGAAATTGGAAGCTTTAATCATTGTATATTTCTTCCTCAACCGCCATTGAAGTGTGAAAAGGTATTTCTTAATTCTTTTTTTCCTTTAGTTTAGTTTTTTCTAATCATGTGTTGAAAGACTTGAATATCTTAGTTTTTATGTTAAAAGCTACTTTATTTATTTGAGTATCGATCAACTATTTGGTGTATTGTGGATGCTTTTTAATAAGTTTGGTATACTTGAACTTGACTACTATTTCAGTTTGGTGTTCAATGAGTTTGGAGAAATATTTTTTTAGAGTACCCAAAACAAGTTTGGCGCCTCAAAATCAAAATCAACTACGCCGAGATGAAAATGTCAACCAAATAGAAATATCATCTCACTCTTCCCAAAGACAAGAATTTGATGTAAATGATTTAAAGGTTGATCCGGCTGAAAGAACTCCAATTTTGAATTATCATCCAAACCTTCGTGATGAGATAAGGAGGGCATATATC
>JAJOOJ010000950.1:0-52556 GCA_029582625.1 Solanum boliviense | reverse complement strand
ACATAAATAAAAAACAATTATAACCATATATAAACAGCGTAATTTTCACCTGGCTTATATTTCTTCACACCGCCATTAACATTAGCACCAACATCATTTCTAGTCCTTTTTCTGAAATCCATAGCTTCAAATTTACCTCACAGATCAACTAAACCAAAATCACTAACAAAAATCTACTTTAAACAACAAAAAATCAAGAACTAGAAGCAAAATCGCCGGGCCAAAACCGGTAACCCAAACAGTAGAACTAGGGTTTTTTTTTTTGGTGAAGAAATGGGGGGCGGAGTGAGCGTATATTAGTTTTTCCGGATTTGAATATTCGGATTTAAATTTAGTTAAGAGTGGGAATTTGGAATCCGCGCGGGATTTTCTGAATTTTTTTTTTGAGCGAAATCTTAAATAAGGGAAAGTCACGTGCTGTGATGTGAGAGTATACGTAGCACGTGAGTTATTGGACTTTACTCTTTTAGGGCTTTTTTTCCTTTTTGGGCTTATTTGTTGGTTAATAGCCCATAATAAGTAAAAGGCCCATTATGAAGTACAAGTTCAATTAGATTTTGTGGCTATTTTAGGAAGTTAGGTAAATATATTATTTTGGATAATTTGCACAAATGTTTATGTCAATTGAGATAAAGTTCAATTTAAGATCAACAAGTTATGACGTAGAAGACATAACTTAATTTCTATATAATTGATGTTTAGTGAGGTTTAATTTTAGATTCCACGAGTTATGTCGTAAGAGGCATAACTTATGTCGAGTGAATTGGATACTACATAATTTATGTCAAATAATTTGATTCTTACTATTACAGAACGAGGCAAAAGTTTTCTCAACCTATACTGAGCAAAATTCGATCATATATAAGGGCATATTGGCCCACATATTTTTATTACATGAGCAATATGAACAAAAATTGAAGACTATTCTGAAATAGGGGCAATTCGTGTAAAAACTTAATGTTCAACTCATATTTAATGTTTGCTTGTATATTGTGTTTAAATGGTATATGAGAAATGGAATTGGAGGGTTAAAATGAAACAAGGTTGAGTTGCAATGCTAAAATGAAATTAAAAGAAAAAATAAAGAGTTTGTGTATGTGTTAGCCTATTGATATCTTCACACCAATCTAGTAAATACATAACACATCTATTATCATACACTTTGTCCCAATTATAATAGTTAATTTATGCATATTCTTACTTTAATTTATAATGGCAGAGTAATAAGTTCAATAAAATTAAAATTAAAATAAAAAATCATGTCAGGATAGTTGAATATACATGCAAACACATACACTTTTGCCTCCTTATTTACATTGTATAATTTTTTAATAAACAGGCTTAATCTCTCGTGTGAATTTACAATAATCACAAAATGAAAATGCAATTTAAATGACAAAGATATTTCAAAAATTTAAGTGTGAACTTCAAATCGAATCTGAAATTCTAGAAATTTGTTTTCAAACATAACTTCAGTACTAATAAATTAATTAAAAAACTTATAAGAAGTCAAAATATAAATGATTGGAATAATTTAAAATTTGAATTCAATCAGTTACAGATAGGTGGCCACAAATTTCCTTAGTTGCAACTCGCAACAAATACAAAATTTGAATTTCAAAAATACAAAACATGGCATTTCCCCCATCCTACTTATATCAATCCAAATCATCATATATTTGTTAAATTCCTAAAAAGCCATCAACAACATTTTTTGTCCTTTTGTTTAAACATGACAGTTAGTTCATACAATAAAGTTCCAAGTTGACAATAAACCCAAATTGAAAAGTGGATTTAGAACTTTAAGGACTCATTTACTATAAGAGATAAGGGATGATTAATTTTGAGATTAATTTTAGGATGATTTTAATTCATATTTGATTGGAATAGAATCATAAGATAACTTATAACTTGTCTCATGATTGTAGTGTTCTTTTTTAAATCCACATTAAGGGTGAGATAACTTAGAACTCTATTTCAAAGAAATAATTAAGTGGGTAAAACTTCATTTTATATTTTTTTTAAGGACAGATATATTGAGATATATATCTTACTCCAAATTTGGTAGATAATTAATAAATAGTGGAATAATAGGTAATTATTTAAATGTATAGATTGAATTAATATAATACCATATATGGTATGAATTTATGTCCAATTTTATATTTTTCCTTAATTAATTACTACTATTTAATGATGATTTGATTAGGGGTACTTTAGTCATTAGACTCCCCAAATAATCCGAAAACCCCATTCACCATTGCCAGCTCAGTTCAGCTGAATCTCCGCTCCATTGCAACCCTTAAACCCTCTTTTTCTTCAAGATCCAGCTATATAAACCCTCACTTTCTCTTTTCATTACTCATCCAAATCCAAATCGGAGAATTGGGTTTTGTTCTTAATCCCTTTTACTAAATTGGGTTTTTCTCAAACAGAAACAAACATGAAAGCTTCAATCAAGTTTCGCGATGAACAAAAACCATTAATCAGAGCTAAAGTTCCTCTGAGCGTGTTGAACTTTCCGTTCCAATCAGGAATCGTTGCCGGCGAATCGAAGGAGTTATCGCTGAGTCTAGGAACTTTGTTCGATTATGGGCCTTCGTTCAAAGTTGCTTATCGGCCGAATGATTCGTTCAATCCGTTTAGTTTTGTGTTCAAAACTGGGATTGGGCATTTTGGGTCTCCGGTGTCTAGTCCGTTTACCATGAGTGCTGAGTTCAATTTGGTTGGGAATCAAAACCCTAGCTTCTTCATTCATTTCAAACCTCAATTTGGGGATTTTTGTGTGAAGAAATCACACTCCTCTTCGGCTCTTACGAAGAGTTTGAACACGAAATCGAATGGGATTGATCCGATTCAAAACAGTTTCGAGACTCCGGTGATGAAAACCGATTATTTCCAAGAGAAAGCAGCGTTTCTCGGCAGCAAAGTGGGGGTTTTCCCGGAGGAATCTGCCGTCGCCGGAGCTGTGGAAAACTTGTTCTCTGGCGCGGTTGTCAGTGCCCGTACTTCGTTACCTGTGAGAAACCGTGCTGTGGTGAATTTCCGATGGGGTCTCAGGTTTCCTAAAGTTCCTGCAGTGGACGATCCGGATACTGTTATCCTAGGGAACACCAACTTCCCATCGCCGGCGGGCATTTCGTTCCGTCACTGTCCACTGCTGGTGATGAATAAGATCGGTATCGAATATATAGCGAAAGATGATTCGAAGAAAGCTAACAATTTACCCAGAAATGCTGATTTGACACAAGCTTGTTTGGATGTGAAGCAGCAGCTGGAGACCATACAAGCTGAAAATGGATTGTTGAGAAATGCTTTGAATGATTTAAGATCTGAAATTTCTTCAAAAAAGTTCAACTTTCCGACGAATGAATTCAATAGCCGGAGTAACAGAGATGCAGAAAACACCAAGGCTAAATACTCCGGTGATCGGAGGAGCAATGGGAAATCAACAGAAGGGGATGTCAATGTCAATGAGGACTCGAAGAAGGCTTAAACTAGTCGACATTGCTTCGTGCTTAAAGGTTTCGATTATTTCAGAATCGTTCTTATTTCGATCGAATTATGTTGTTCAAATTTTTTTGTTGTTTATGGTGGATAGAGTAATGTTTGATTATTGTTAAAAGGGTTTTTGAGGGGTTTAAGGTGAAGTAATGATAGAAACATCTTGTTTTGATAAGATCTTTATAGTATAATATATGGAGGGAAAATTATGGATTAAAATGTACTTATTGCTATGTTTATAAGTTCAATTGTTGGATTATTATAATTTCGTTTATCATGAGTTGCATACACACCACCCTCCCCGACTTCACTTGTGGGATTACATCGGTAGTCTGGGGTTTTGCTCTAATGGTTAAAGCACCATATGTGATGTCTAGGTAAGCTAGCTCGAGGCATGCCCTTTCCATTGTTTCATAAGTCCGGGGCGTTGTTCTAATGGTTGGTTTATCTTCCTTGTCTCATGGCTTTAGTCTAGTGAGCACATAAGTGTAGGTTAGATAAGTAGTGGCAAACGAGTGGGTTGAGTCGAATATAAGTCGATCGAAAAGGAGTTAAACATTGATATGGATCTGACTCATACACATATCATGAGTTCAAACTCTAGTAAGGTAAAAGGTTATTCATTGAAATTTGAATCGTAGCACAGACCCTCGAGCTGGTTGAGTCAAATATGAGTCAATCTAAAATGAGTTAAACAATGATATGGATCTGACTCATATGCATATCATGAGTTCAAACTCTGGTAAGGTAAAGGGCTATTCATTGAAATTTGAATTGTAGTATGGACCCTCAGACGGGCCTAGATAAATATGACCCGATTGGAAAACAAGCTAAACAATGATATAGGTCTGACTCATACGCATATTATGAGTTCAAACTCTGTCAAGGTAAAGGGTTATTCATTGAAATTTGAATCGTAGCACTGATCCTCGGGGATTTCTCGGTTATTAATTATACTAAGGTTAGGCTGAACTAAAAGACAACATTTCTAATATATCTCAAAAACTTGATATTTAAGTGGAGAAGCATAGAATAACGGAGCCCGCTAATGAGGCCCAATATGCGTATCCAATTTATCAATTGAGTTGGACTATCAGTTATGGACATTGATCAATGGGTCTAGTCAATATGTACAAAACTGGTCTATCTAAAATTGCACTTCTAGCCGATTTTGGAACCACTATTTAAGTCATATTTTTCGTATGTGAATTTTTTTATAAGTTTAGCCATTTTGAGATAACTTCAGATGTGTGATTTTAAAGTTGCTAAAATTTTGTTTGATGCGGGGAGGTGACATACTCATTCTTGAGGCATTATTGATCTTAGATAAGAATTTATAAATTTTACTTTGGAAAACATCATTTATATGATCGAATTAATACATATTATCCAAAAATGACAAGATCTTTTGGAAATCTAATTATACACGGATAAAAATAGTTTTCTTATTATCAAAGATTAAAAAAATAAATGTATCATAAAATTGCATGCTTTGACTTGCCTTTTTAAGTATATACAAATTGGCCAACGACTTGAAGATTTTATACTTTAATTGTCCTTTCAACAATTTAGAAGGCAAAAATTAGTATATATTGTACATATACAAGATATTTGCTTGTTTTTTTTCTTATTTACATATTACGTCAAAAGATAAAAACTATAATTTAAAGCGTGCGTTCAAAATGAATATAATTAAATTATTTTGTGCACACACATATGCAAACCTTTTTGGTGAGTATCATTTATGGAATTTGACAAATTTAATCAAACAAGGGGAAGGTCGTGCAATTTTATACGTGTAAATCATATTTTGGCATTAATATTTTCCATTACTATAATCTAAACAATTTATTCGTAGATTTATAAAGTTGGAGGCCACAAGTACACATTAGACCATTTCCCATTGACCTTCATTAAAGAATTATCCTCCAAATTTTATAAATCCTTTATAACATTTAGTGTGGTCTCATAGGTGGAATTTGAAGGAGGTGGGGTGTGCAGATTTTAGATTTTACGTCCATATTGTTACATACCTTTGGGGGCAGAGAGAGTTTCTAATAGACACTTGATTTAAGAAAAGCGTTTATAAAAGTTTTTTAAAAAATCCGATAGTAAAGAAAAAATTATGATGAAAATATTGAAGACAAAAAGATACTGACATAAAAAATAGTAAAGGTAACCAATGTAAAAAAATAACAATACTAATAAGATTGACGAATAAGATAACACTAGCATAATAGTAATAATATTGGTAAGGAATCAAATAAATATGTGCTCTAAGCTAAAACCAAGCTCCACCATTGAGAAGCGAGAAATCGCTCATCTACATACTAAATATCTACCATAATCTTCGACCTTCAAGCTCTTTTATCTAAATTCACGTCGTTGATAAGGAATCTCCCCAATCTATCCAGATAAATAATGATTAATGAGATGTTATACTTAGTGGAACTTCCAAAGGCTTCATGCTTATACTATTTAAATATAATACTATTTATTATACTATTCTGATTTGATTTTATTTATATAAAAAAAAAAAACAAATCTTTGAATATTCAATAATGTCCAAAAGCCTTGTGAAAGAATCTGCTGTCACCTTCACATGCTGATTTTTACAAAGAGATTCAAGCTAATTTTAGGCTCAATTTATTTTGTACCAATTACATGGTATATGACTTTTGCATATGCTTGATGTAGACCTATAACAATTCACATATTTTCTCCGGTCCATTTTAATTGTCGTGCTTACTGAAAATAACTTGTCCAAAATATAATATGAAGAAGGGATATTGAGGTGGGGATGTTTCTAATGATAGAAAAATAAACTATAAAAATAGGAATGATTAGAGAATCAAATTAGATCTTATTTTCTATAACAAGTACATGAACTCTGAAATATAAAATTAGGTTGGAACATAGTCTAGCTCATTCAAGATTCCCATTTTTAATTTGTTTATTAGTACAACAAATGTCATTATAGGTCTCTAGAAGCATTGGACCAACAATAACATTATCTATCTGTGATCTGTAGGTCACAGGTTCGAGCTGTGGAATCAACAACTGATGCTTGATCTATAGGTCACAGTTCGAGCTGTGGAATCAATAATTGATGCTTGATCTATAGGTCACAGGTTCGAGCTGTGGAATCAACAACTGATGCTTGATCTATAGGTCACAGGTTCGAGCTGTGGAATGAACAAGTAACATTTCACCTATGGTTTACCAAGTTGGCATTTGTTTTCTTCTATTACTAAATTATAATGTTCTCGCTTTGGTTTTGTCAAAGAGATTGTTTATTAGTCCTTATCAGTATTATACATTATAGAATAATCAATAAAACTGGCATTTTTCGAGTCGTTGACATATTGTATATCTTGTTTCTAAAGACATCTAGATGTATAAAAATTTGAAAATATGTATTCAGGAGCTGTCAATCTGAAATATAATACTGCTGCATTTTGAGTTTACTGAATATTCATACTCGTTTTCTTGATTCCGCGTCTCCTGTTAACCTTATCGGATTCATTGAGACACAAAAATTTCAATTGAAATACCCCTTTGAATCTTGAAAAGTTCAAGCAAATCCACAGTTGGTTCTTGATCATAATGAGTATCCAGGGGTTTATTAGTACTCAGGGGAATGAGTACTTTTCGAGTGATTATAGTTTAGGAGTTTCGAAAAATTCAGCTCAGGACTTAGTTGATCAAGAATTACAATATTCATCATACATGGAAACTTGTTTGCCTGTTGTTAGTTCATCTTCAAGTAGCATAATCAACTGTATTGGTTCCCCTTCTTCAGCGTTTTTCGCTACAGAACGTTGCCTCGGGTTGACACAATATGATAATCAATATGATACTTCTGAATTGATCAAGAATTGTGATGTTCAAATGTCATCATTTGATCCTCAACAATGTAAAAATGGAATCTTGGAAGATTCATTAGCAAAAGGTGAGGCAGATTTTCGACACGAGATTTCTCTGCCATCATTCATCAGGACAGAATTCTCAACTAGTCCATTTTCTGATGTATCAGAAACAGAGAAAGAGAGTTTGTTGCATCTGAAAAATGAGTTGCTGGGAGAATTCGATAGTTCATATCGAAGGCATCCTTCATTGCCTTTTGATGGAAATCAAGGTTATTGTGTGAGTACTATCTCAATATTTAGTCAAACCTCTCTATAACAACGTAATTTCTTCTGATATATTTTTGGCTTCTATAGCAAAATGTTGTTATAAAGAACATATAATAAGATTGGTTCCACAGAAAACATGGTTGTTTTAGTGAAATGTTGTTATAGAGGATGACTGTTATAGAGATGTCTGACTGTATACCATTATGAGTCTTCGTATATTTGTCCCACAACTCTCTCTTGGTTTGTGTTGCTCTCGATTGGCAAATATGAGGCAACAATCCGCGAGTCTTTCACTTACTTTGTCATAACATAATATGAAAACTTGATTGTTATAGAGATGTTTGTCTGACTGCGTACTATTCTGAGTCTTCTTATATTTGTCCTATACCTATCTCATGATTTGTGTTGCTCTCAATAGGCAAATACGAGGCAGCAATTCGCGAGTCCTTCATTTACTTGTCATAACTCTGCATCTTCTGGAGTATCTCATAAGCCTAGTAAGACAAGAATCAGATGGAATGAAGATCTCCACGATCGATTTCTTGAGTGTGTAAATCGCCTTGGAGGAGCTGACAGTAAGTAAATTCCAAACTATCTTTCTTCCTCTAGAATCGATTGTTTTGCTGTTGACAGTCATTACATTCGTCGTTCAGAGGCTACGCCAAAGCAAATACTAAATCTGATGGACTCAGATTGCTTAACTCTTGATCATGTTAAAAGCCATTTACAGGTACTTATTCCACAAGTGCATTTCAGATTACTAGATGAAATGTTCTCCTTGTATAACTATTTCCCTTTTTTCAGAAATATCGGAATGCAAAGCATCCAGAATCTGCAGGGAAATCCGAAAAGAGAAACACCCCGGATGCTATGACAGATATAGAGAGAAAAACGTATACTGTCTTGTTTTCCTTTTTAGTCCGTTTCAAAAAGAATGTTCCTTTCCTTTTTCGACAACTCTTTAGTTTCAACTTTTCACATGACATGTTTTAGATCACAAGATTAAAAGACGTTTTCATACATTGTTCCTATGTTTAGTTTAAGACACAAGATCCAAAAGTCTTTTTTTTTTCTTAAACTCCATGTCAAGTCAATTTGTCGATCACTTTAGTTGATATCCAACTTGTTTGCAGTGGAAGAGAAATCAAGGAAGCACTGAAAATGCAACTAGAAGTACAAAGGTGTCTTCATGAGCAACTAGAGGTATGTCATTTCTAACATACTTAACTAAACATTGTACTTTGCTAGAACAAAATAACATGTCCAACCAGTCTTTCGGAATCATGTTCTCCTCATGTTGTTATATAGACACAACGAACGTTACAAATGAGGATCGAAGAACAAGCAAAGAAGTTGAAGATGATACTTGATCAACAACAAAAGACAAACAGGACTCTGTTGGAGACGCGGAATTCAAACATTTCATCTTCTGGTGTAGAAATTTTGGTTGTAGAAGACACTAATAATTAGCTTGTCAAGCAACCTGTAACAAATGTAAAATACAGTATGAAGTTATGCTGAAAATTAGGTTGTTTATTATCAAACTAGTATATGTCAATGATTATGTTGACTGCATAGGTAAAAATGTAATGTAATGAAATGAAATGATTCATATAAGGTCCCAAGTATTCAATTGATTCATGGGGTGAAGGATTACAGACTGCTCTTTCACCTCGAGACAACACCCTTGTTGTAGTCTAGGTTGCCTGACCTGACTACAACATTGGGTCGAATAATGCAAGGTTGACTATTTTGGTAGTAGTTCAATATTTATCAAAGTATGCACACCCCTATTATTGTGGATTAACGAGTTGAGTCAAGCGTAAACTGGACCTGGATTAAACTCATGAGGTGAAGGATTACGGACTATCTCACTCACTCACCTCAAGATAACACCCCTGTTGTAGTCTAGGTTTCCCGACCTAACTACAACATTGGGTTGAATAATGCAAGGTTGACTATTTCGGTGGTTGTTTGATATTTACCAAAGTATGCACACCCCTATTATCTCGGATCAACGAGTTGGGCCAAGCGTAAACTGGACCGGGTTTAACCGCGATTTCATTATTGGGCCTATTAATAGGCCCGATTACTAAATTGGGCTTAGTAATAGGCCCATATCAACCAACTTACTCAAGTATCTGCCTTTTGACAGGACCAAGTCATCAAGCTTAGCAGTAACCAACTCAACATGTGGGACCCATGGACATGTGTGAAGCAGACAGCCCAACAAAAAGAAGGGCTTTTTAGTCATTTCCTTGTAGAATTTAATAATTTAGCCATAGTACATACTAATTGGGTTCTAAAAGGATTCAAATATGTAAAGACTATTTATTGCTAATATTTAAAGACAAAGTACCCTTTGATTTCATGATAATTTATATAAATAAAATTAATAAGATAATCATGAGAAGTGAAATTATTATAAGGTTAAAAATCATCATTTTCCTTATTTTTGGAAATACTTTTCCTTACTCAACTCATCCAAATTGTATTTTGTTGCTTATTTTTCATGATAGGACACATAATTGATTTCCCACCCGGTTTCTGCTTATCCACATTGAAGCCCGATTAAATTTGAATTCACATCGAAAAGTCCCACATTTACTATAATTTGTTTTTTCTTAAACAAAAATAATATACAACATCTATTAAATATCAATTAATCAATCTATATTAATTTAGTTTATGTATCAAGAACTTCACTAAAAGTCACGAGGATTGAGGATACTGATAAAAAATCACCTGAGAAATTCACATAAAATAACTCTGACGATTACTAATTAAGTTGATTACAAATTTACGCGAACTCATTAATTTTTGTTCATATACGTATATAATTCACTAAATATTTACATATTTTGAACTGCAAACCCCGTTATTATTATAATATTAATTTAAAGTCCTTATCAAAACTTATAAACTTTAATTCAACCCTATAAATTCAATCTTTCCCCATTTAAAATATATTTTTCTTCTTTTCTTTTTCTAATAACTCTCAATTCCCACACTCCCTTTCCTTTCCTTTTCTTTTTTTCACATATATAAATATTTTTACCCTAATTTTGCCAAAAATAGCCCATTGAGATAAATAAATTATCTCTTCAACAATTTCTACAACTACTACTACTTCTACTATTTGTCCCATTTTTCTTCACTTTTCTTTCATTTGTGTAGTCTTCTTTGGCTTTGCCTCTCTGCCTTTAGCTTATTATCACACCTCTCAACTCTCTAATGGCAAAGATTCATATTCCTCAAAACTTCACTCACATGTTAAAGTTTTCATTTTGATCTGTTTTCTCCCTATATTTTTCATTCTTGTAAAAAAAAACTCTTCTTTCATTTCATCACTTATAAAAATAATATTTAGCTTCTCTACTTTCATCACTTTTCAACCCATCAGAGTCTTGAGATTTCCTTTTGTTTGGATTGGTTTTATGAGATTTTAAGAAATGGGGTTTTGCTTAAAGATGCAAAATGGTGGATGATTCTTGAAAAGTTTGATTTTTTTTGGGTATGTTTCTCTTGGTTTTAATTTCAAAAACATCATTAAACTGATGTTTGATGATAGATTCTTTGTGGGGTTTTTGAAAAGATTGAATCTTTATGATTTATTGTACTGATAAGTTTCATTTTCAATTTTTTTGTCATCCTGTTTGAGTTTGAATGTAAAAAAAGGTACTGTATGTTTTTATCTTGTGTTGTTGATGTTCTTGATTTGGTTTTTATAGATATGGATGAGGTTATGTTGTGTTTTGTTGTACTGAAAAGTTACATTAGATTTTTTGTCATCCTGTTTGAGTTTGAATGTAAAAAGCTACTGTGTGTTTCTGTCTTGTGTTGTTGATGTTCTTGATTTGATTTTTATAGATATGGCTGAAAGTATCTGTGTTTATTGTTGTCTGATGAATGTTGGATATGGGAAAGTTGTGTTTTGAACTAATCTTTAAAAAAAAATTCTTTTTTGTTGTTGCATATTTTGTCCTGAATCTTCTAAAGCCCACTGGATTTAGTATGTTTAAGCTCTAGTATTGTATAGTTTATGACAGATTCGTGTTTCGTTTGAATCCTTATCTGTATTTCTTGTCCTGGTATGAATTATAGTCAAGTTGGAAGTCATAAGTTTGTTTGTTTGTGAAGAAAAGTTCTTAAATTTTTGTTTGTATTTATTTGATATCAGTTTGAGTTCTGAGGATAGACTTCAATCAAAGATAACATTTTTATATTTACTGTTCATGTTGATATTTGATCCTTAAAATTGTGAGGTTCTGTCTAACTCTAATCTGCTGTTTTCATATAATTTATAGGATTTTTTCAATTTTTTGGAGTGTCACATACTGGTTTAAGGCTTCTGAGATTTGTATTTCTTGAAGTTGTCACCAGCAGCATTTCGAGCTTTGTACAATGGGTAGAGGAAGAGGAAAGGGAAAGAAGCAATCTGTTCGTGAGGATCTCGGAAGTGGTGAAGAAGATAAGATACCAATCCGGAGAAGGGGAAGACCACTGAAGCCATCAAAGGATGAAATAGGGGAAGAAGAAGAACAAGAAGAAGCAATGAAAGTGAAAGAAGAAGAAAATGACAGTGAGAATACAAAAGGTTCTGTCTTTAATAAAGATGTCAAGAACCAAGGTGTTGTGAATGGAAAGAAGAGGAAGAGAACTTCACAAGTCAAGGAAGTAGATTCGACGAAAGTGGAAAATGGTGTTGGGAACAAAACTAACTCTAATGAGTTAATAAAGTCGGTTGGATTTAGACAAAACGGGAGTAGAAGGAAAAACAAGCCTAGGCGAGCTGCTGAAGTTGGTGTTGAATGCAGATGAACAGCTCTCTTTGCTATTGAGGACTGATTCTATACAGATTTATATCTGCTTTTCATTTTGCCCCTTGTTATTGTTTCTTGTTTTTTTGAAATTTAGCTAAAACTTCCTGAAGAACTGAATTTTGTTCAAATTCTAGTAGACTTCAATGTGCTGCTGCTGCTAATCACTTAGCAGGTTCCCTTGTTTTGCATATGTCATGGAAAACTAAGCAATATTTTCCCGTGTACTCTAATCTTTGTCGCCTTTGATTTTATATGTATGATGCCCTTCTTTGGTTTTGAATCTGTATTATGTTTTCTTTGAGATGTATTAATCGAATGGCAAATACTTTAGAAACATGACTTAGCTTGTTTAGTTACTTCAACTGTCAACGGAACAAATCCTACTGACCGGCTAAGATGGTGAGTGAAGCTACATGAAGGCTCAATGTTGCTCTGCTGAATGGAGGGAACATGCTCATTGGAGGTTAGAGTCAGTATCATACTCTCATTTGCTTTGTTTTGACTGATTTAATCCTTTGACACATCTAATTATTCGTTTAAAACGGTCTAACAAGATGAAATGTGGATGTTGCTTTATACTTCTGAAATCTGTCAATTAAGGATCTTGATTTGGTTTACACCTTACATGAAAGCACTTGAACTTGTGGATTTAAAGTTCTTCTCAGTATATGTATAGTCAAAATCGTTTTAGAGGGACGAATATTTGTGAGACAAGTGATATCATGTTGATCTTTCTCTCTTTGATATATGGCTCCTTTCTGCATTTAGACATTTCACATCTTGCCTTCTTTAGTGTTTATCACTCGTCTTTGTTTCTCAGCTCATCGGATATGGCATGTGATATCGTGTTATTTCTGATATTTTTTGTGTGGTGATTTTGCATAACTGGAAAAAGGTAGTCTGAAGACACAATGCATCTTGCTTCTTACATGTTCAATGCAGTATACTAGCTTATACTAGTACTATTTCGATTTCTTCTGAATAATAAGAAATTTCTGAAGGAAACTGGTCCTTGTGTACTTAAGAAGAAGCCAAAGGGGATTTAATTTGTTTGCCTGTTTATGTTGCCATTTTTTTGCACGTGTGCTGAGAGTCTTTCGGAAACAGTCTCTCCACCTCTACGAAGTAGGGGTAAGGTCTGCGTACACTCTACCTTCCTCAGACCCCACTTATGGGATTACCCCCACGAAGTAGGTTTTCAAGATGATTAAGATGTTCTCATTACAGATAGTTGGTTTAATACCAAAGAATATGTGCAAACTCACCAATAAAGACACTCATTCATGAATGATCATCTTTTGTGAAGGTTTGTCTTTATCATCTAAGGTTGTGGTGGGGTAGTACGTGAAGTCTTGGGTTTGAATCTTGAAAAAAAAGTCGTGTTTGGTGGGAGATCTCTCTCTTAAAGTAAAAAAAATTGGAACGAATTAGAATTAGTGGAGCCTCAAAACATTCTGGTACTAAAGATCATGAAATTCAAGTCCAAAAGTAGGTAGGTATTGCCACCAAGTACGAAAAAAGGGCAGCACGGTGTACGAAACAGGGGTATGATGTAGATAGTCAACTAGACACAAACATCAATAATTGATTTCAGGGCTTGAATCCGTAATGCATAAATAGCAGAGACAATTTTAGTGCTGCTTCATACTACAGGAACATCAAAGTGGGAAACAAAATAAATTTTTAAAAAAGTCGTCTTTAAGTAGATGTGACCTTTCATTAAGGAAAGTCACGTTTTTTTAATGATACAATTTCTTCAAAGATATAATATTGTCAAATTAATAGTTTAAATAAGTTTCATTAACTGTGAAATATTGAAACTTTGGACCCCAGCACCAGTTTCACTTTTTTCCCAAACTATATTTACCAAGTAAGATTCTTTTGTTTGTTCAAAAAAGATATTTAGAACATAATTTGAAAGATCGTTTCGGTCTCTACTTTCATGGGATAGTGATAAGATCTGTGTACATTTTACCTTCCCCAAATTCTATATGTGAAATTTCACTGGATATATTGTTGTTGTAATTTGAAAGGTTTGTAAGTTGCAAAAATCAAATAAAGATAGGGATCATATACTATTGAATTTAAGATTATTCCAAAGGAACAAATGCCTTTTCTTTTGTTTGTGTGAAAACATTCAATCCTGTTTGTCTAAAAGGTAACAATATTACAGACAGGGATATAATTCCTTGGTTGGGATAATGGATAATAGAACTAATCTATTGATTCTTTATGTCCATAAAGGTCTACCAAATTGAGTAATATAGCGTAGAAGGATGGTCCGTTAAACACAAACTTTTTATTGGATATTTATACTCTGTATATAAAAATTTAAGTTAATGAACGTCCTTGGTGAATTTTCTAACTTTGCCACCATGGTCTATATTTTGTTTCTATGAACATGTGAATCTTCATTGAATTTGATACAAGAAAATGGAACAAGATGTTGGATATTGTCCCATGGGTAATATGGTTTTCCACAAAATGATGTTCCTTGACTTTTTAAGTTTTTGATTCCAAATGGATGGTGATACGTAACATAGTGCATATAACATGTTAACAGATACGAAGCTAGACTTTTGATTTATGAGTTTCGAATTCTAAAAAGGATCTTTTAAACACGAGATCACAAATACAAAATTTGAGTCAAAGCTACTGAGCTCTATTGAACCCGTAAATAGAATTGTAGCTCTGCCAGTGTCAAAGAGTTTTAAGCTGCTAAGCAAAAACCAATCACCAATTCTATGAAATACTGTTCTCTAATTTACCCAGCAAGGTATTCTGCATCTCTTATTTGTTTACAGGAACCCAGACAAAGCAAATAACAACAGTTTAATCCTCAGTTAAACTTCGGAACCTAGTAAGACGAAGAAAAAGAGGGGAAACTGGAAACTATAAATATTTTGACTTCCATATTAGTACAAGACAGTTCAATTTCGAAAAAAAATGTAACACAGTTTCAAGTCATGATGCATTCTGGTTATAAACTGCACAAGAGTTTTAGAGGGTAACTTGTCTGTAAGCTGCATGGCCAAATATTGCGATACCATCAAACTCTCGGCTGCTTTCAGCACCAACAAAAATGCTAGGGAGGAACCTGTGGCGGATGAAACTGAAATCTACAACGGAAGGGGAGAATTACCAATACCATCCTTACTACATTTGCTGAAACATCGTGCAGAACACTATTCGCCTTGAAGACAGTATAGTTGCCGTATATTTCCTGAAGCTGTCAAATATTGGCAGAACAGGGGTTGAGAACAAAAGGTTCAAGCAGAAATATCAAGAAATGAGATATAAACTGTCACCATTACCATATAACCAGTCTTTAAAGCACACATGGAGAGCAGCTGCTACTTCCCGCTTCCGGCTCTCGTCAAGGTCGATGTCCTTCAAACTATTCTTAGTCTCCTCCAAGTTCTTGAGCTGAAAGGTTAAACAAGTATGAAATATGGTTTTCCAAAAGTTTTATGATTCAACCAAAAATATTGAACATGTATGGGCTATACTACATAAAGGGAAGATCAATAATCATAGTCGCACAAAATGTGACGCAAAATGATACAAGTTTAAGTTGGAGTCTTAACGTACATTTCTCTGCTGGGATGCCAAATAAGCTTCCGGTAAGGGGAATGGATTATCTTTTGTGGACCCAGATTGCTGCCCTTCAAACCAGTTTGGAATCTGTGACCATTAGAGACGTACATATTAGCATCTAAAAGGAATCCAGTGAGGAAAAAGAGTTGTTTTACCAACAGATCTTGAGCAGATATTCCATTAGTAAATAATAGAGCTCAGCTATAGACACTTTCCAGAACTGAAGACATTAGGACAAAGAATGGGTACTAAGGGTGTGCTTGGTATGAAGGAAAATGTTCTCTATGAAAATAAGTGGGTTTTTACTCATTTCTTGTTTCAGTACATAAGCAAAAAATGTTGTCCTAAAAACATTTATATATAATTTAGAAAAATATTTTAACAACAGATCGGAAAACATTCTCTGGAAATTGTTTTCCTCCATACTGAACACATCATAAGTGATTGATTAGTTAAACTCTAAGGTCCTTGTTCCTACTTCTATAGACATACCAAAAAGTTAGTGAACTGATCAGGGTCCACAGGACTAGCAGACTCCGTTTGAACTTCAGACACACCAGCAGGATGTGACAGTGAATCATGTGGGTCAACGACACCAAGTGCTACAGGTGCATCCCATCTGTTGATGGTTGGGTCAACACCAACTTGCTTCAGGTGTTCCTCCAGTAGCGAGTAAAAAGTATTGTATGGAGCCACCTGAAAAATCAACAAAAAAAGATGGAGGGGGGAAGTCAAAAATTTCCCCAGAAAAAGAAGTCGAACATCATATATATACTGTCTATCCAGCACGATAAAATCAAGTAAATACTACTAAATAGAATGCACATTATTAGGAAATGCAGAATACCTTCATTTCTTATATCCAATTAACATTATAAAAGGAATGTATTACCAAGCCCTAGTCACAAAGCAAAACATTTAGTTCATAATTGACAAACTATTCTAAGAAGAAAAGAAAGCCACCAAGTGGCAAGCAATCTTGACAGAATAAACATTACTACAAAGAGAATGCACTACTTCTTAAGAAGCACGAGGTATTTCACAGCATATATTAGATGATGGATACAAATTATATAGCCACTGGAAAACAACATGCCAGTCAATTAAGTGATATAAACTACACCAACAATCCCATTTATCACATGAAAAAAAGTACACCAAGAGTCCCAAAACCCAAAAGTTACATATCTAGCACTCAATTGCACCAAGAGTACCAACTAAAGTTTACTTAGTATATCAAACTTCTCAATTGCACTGAAAATTGTCCATCCTATAAACTTAGCACCCTCTTATCTTCATTGTGTGTATTCAATGAAGGGCTTTGAGAAAGATGAATAAGGAAAAGGGTAAAAGCTGAATGAATAATTTCACTTCTAAAGCCATATGAGATTGCAATGACATTTGATGCAGAGTGATAATGGCAAACCATGCATGTATGAGTCAAATAAGGATTTTGGAGATCCAAGGAGTAAGCTGAACTTTTGATCAGCAGCACAAAAGTGACATACTTGCAATTTATGGTTATCACCAACAAGAAGTGGTGTTTGGTTAACTCCCAAGAAGAATACGCATTCACGACAATTGGCAATACAAATACGTTTAGCTGCTGCAATCACGTGAACACGTTCACAGTGCTCAATTCTGACAGCCTGTAAAAGAAATTATACAATTAAAGGTCAAATCAAATAATTAATTTAGAGGATCAAACAGACGATGGTAAACCATTTGTAAAATGGATCAATTAATACAAAACTAGTGGCAACCTGTAGTTCATGCGTTATGTGGTAAGCCCTGATGTAAATAAAATAATTGCTTGAGCAACTCCATTTCAAAAAATAGCTTGAGGAACTCTCTACTTTTAATGCCATTATATTTTGAAATCAAAAGTCTTTCTAGTGGCAGTAGAAAGCAGCAAATATCAGTTTCATAAAGCATAAGTTTCTTCCTTATCATCTTCGGAGTCCATGCAAATATTGGTCACCTTTTTGTGTACAGCATTTAAGCCATAACTATAGAAGAAAATCAATATCAATTATTCCACCAAATATGCCTCAGTTCTATATAAATTGGAGTTGGCTATATGAATCCTATGTACTCATTCAGCTCCTTTCGTGACCACGTCGATTTAGTACTAAGTAATTTGTCTTTATATTGCCAAGTAACATGAAGAGTCTAAATACCATCCAGAATCACAAAGTTCAAAATGCTTACATAACTGTAGCTGATGCCAGCACAGCCTAAGTGAAATTTTCAAACCAAACAGCCCCAACAGGATCAAATCTTAGATAAAACCAAATTTCAGATACAAATAAGCTCAACCTTTAACAGTAATGATTTTCCTACAAAAGATATTGTTTCCCCATCTCCCGACAATTCAGATATTCAAGTTCAGAAGCCTGCAAATCTTTGTCTCCAAGTACATGAGATGAATAATGTGCAAATGCTAGATTATGTACGTTTGAAGATGGCATTTGGCCAAACATGTACCTTTAACTAGATTGTGCCTTGAAATTGCTAAACAGCAAAGCCCCATACTAAGGTACAGTGCAGGCTGTTTTTGAGAAGCAAAGAAATAAGAACACATTTCATTCATATATAGTACATGAGACATCTACAATAAGTAACAGGTAATGTGGAATTAAATTTACGTCATACTAGAATTTCTACAATTTCACAACTAACCGACCCTTGAGAAGAAATAAGCAAAATCTTCCTAAAGGTTAGTACCTACCTTGCCTACAGCTCCCAGGACAATAGTTGCATCAGAGCATCCATATACTGTCGCATATTTCAAAGGAGCTAAAATATAAATGACTGATTCATGGCAATTGATAACCTGCCAAAAAGAAAAAGGATTCAATATCAAGAATCCTGTAGGAAGTTTGTTTCACCAAATTTAAATCTGTCCAGCCAATAATTTGTCGGGGTACAAGGTAAATCAAGACAAAGCGAAAGAAGAAATCACATTCATTAATACCACTTTTAAAAGAAAGGTGAATTCTAACAGTGCAAAATCATCTCATGCATAACCCAAAATTCTAAGTGCCCAACTTTATGGACTTGAAAAGCTCTTGGAAGTTGAGAGTATTAAGATATTCAAAGACAAACATCTCAGCATGCTACAGAAAAGGTGCAAACAAACTGATCAACCAGTTGCAAGTAATGGACATGTCCTTCTTCCAGACAAGACTAGCTTTCAATTAGACACTATAGAGAACCTTATTCTGACCACTTATCCAATATTGCTTCCTTTCATTTTCACATTCTTATGGAATACTCTTTAATCGTAGTCTCAGACACTCTTGAGAATCGCCTATACTATGAGTCTATGACGAACAAATTTCTAGAGTCCTTGACTCTCCTTGACCAAATGTGTGATTCTGCTTTAAAGCTGTCAGTAAATACATAAAAGAACGGTCAGAATTCAAGAGATTTGGTTGTTCACATCAATAGGTTAGAGACTAAACAGACACAACACAGAGGCAATAATAAAACCACATAAGTTCATAAAATCCTCTAACGAATTCTGCAAGAGATGAGGTTTCACAAAAGATGATGCAACGTGATAAATTCTCCTTGCTAATAACTTTAAAGTCTTACCACTTATTAAAAAAAGTTAACCTAAAATCTTACCATCTCGACTCCCATTATTAATGAAACTTTAATTGATCAAAAATGTCTTACCATCTCGACCTATATAGCATAGCCAATGTCAATATAGTAACTCTATGATTTAAGTGAGTTGGAGCAGACATAATACTGCTATAACCGTCTAAATCGTATTATATCAACAGTTTTGCATAAAAAGATGCTCCATTCTATTCATAGATTTGCATCCTTCCAATATAAATAAAATTATGACCATAAAAACTCCTCAACACGATCGCAAAGAACCTAAGTTGAGTTTGAAAGTCAGTTTCCACAATCAACAGTTTTGCATGTAAAGACACTCCATTCAAAAATTTGTAGAATTACATTCCTTTCTATATATATAAAATTATGACCATAAAAACTCCACACGATCATAAGGACCTAAGTTGAGTTTAAAAATCAGTTGGGACAATTATGTAGTAATATTTGCCCACCACTTGCCAGAGTTTAGATGAGCACTTATTAAACTCAGATAAAACTACAATAAAATGGTTAGAATTCCAAAAGCGTAAAGGCATTAAAAGAAGTTTGACCACATTGTCAACTTCTGAAATAATTTGGCACAGAGTGAGTTTCATAACATAAAAAGAAGCCTGCCTATACACAACACGTAAATGTCAATTTACATCCAACTTCTTCCATAAATGGTGTGCTATAGCTCATCATGCAATGCCATATTATCCATGTCCTGCATCTAGAACCTTTTTTTTAAAAGGTAAAACATGCATCTAGAACTTCAATTTACATGTTCCAAACCAAATGTTCTTTCCAGCGACATCATTCAAATATGATCACAACAGATACGATCGGAAGTGTCAAGCAAAATTTTGACCTAAGAAGGGGTAAGGTTATACCATGAGCAGCCTATAAGTTTTCATATTTTACATAATTATATTGCATAGTTGGTACTTCTCTCTAACATTTCTTACTTTAGAGAAAAAAATTGTCATTCATACTTCAAATATGCAAAACTTTTCTTCTTCATTTTTAAAACCTTCTCGAGTACTACTTCACGAATCATGTACTACTTCATTGTCCTTTATGCTATGGTATATTTCGTACTCATTTGGAATTCACGAATCACGTACAAATTACTCACCATCGTTTGAGCAAAATACCATCCTACGTTCTCCTATATATACATCCAATACTTTTTTGCCAGGAAATCTGCCATCAGCTCAACATGCGAGCTCACAAAGAAATGATAGTGTTGTTATTGTAACACCTCCCAGATTTAGGCTCAAAGGACATGTAAGGCTACACCAACATGAAATAAATTTGGGAGGTGTTTCAATAACAATGCTATCATTTCTTTGTGAACTTGCATGTTGTGGGGCCGCAAGTTGATCTCATGGCCAATTTCTCGGATAAAAAGTACCGAATGCATATACAGGAGAATGTAGGATGGCATATTGCTCGGACGATAATGGGTGAGTAATTTGTACATGATTCGTGAATTCCAAATGAGTATGAAATATTCCATAGCATAAAAGGCAATGAAGTAGTACACGAGAAGGTATTAAATATGAAGGAGAGAAGTTTGCATTATGCATATTGTACGAATGGTAATTTTATTCTCTGGAGTAAGAAATGATAGACAGAAGTATCAACTATTCAATATAACTATGTACAATGTGAAGATAATTTATAGGTTGCAAATGGTATAACCTCCCCTTTCATTTAATGCCAAGTCTAATTGTATTTATGAAATTGTACATCTAAATTCCTTCCACGTGATATTAGATCTGCCTCATCCCCTTTTAGCATCTTCACTCACCATGGTTTCACACCTTATGTAACAGTACATTGGAAGGTCTGCGCAGGATATGATCAAACCATTCCAAGCGACCTTCTCTCACTTTATCCTCAATATGTAATACTTGCACCTTCTGGTGAATGTCATCATTATTTATCTCATCTTTTATTGTTTGACCAAACATCCATCTTAGCATCACATCTCTACAACACTCATCCAGTGGATATGGTGTACTATAGTGGCCCAACATTCATACCATATAACAATTCAGCCCTAATAACTGTTTTACCAAACTTACTTTTCACTTTGGTAGACATCTATCTATCCCATAACACCCCAGTAGCATCTCATTTCACCCATCCAGTTTTAATTCTATCAGCAACATCTTTATCTATCATTCCCTTTTCCGTGGAACAACGAGTCTAAACATCTGAATTGTTTGTACTTAAGCACAACAATCATGTCTAGTCTCACCTCAACTTCACTCTTCTCATGTTGACTAAACTTGTAGTACATATTTTCAGTCTTAACATCTACTTATCCTAAATTCGTTTCCCATATATCACATATCAGATATCTGAATTACCACATAGGAGGCTTTAAGTGAGCAACCATTGTTTTCTCCATACATAGTTCCACCATACTTCAAGTCAAATTCAGATTTAGAAGTTATTTATAATATATTGCTACTTTAACATCCCGTGCCAGCGACATATGTTTTATTGTCCCACTAAATATCATATAAATGTAGAATATGCTTCAGGTATTTTACAAAGATAAACTGGATCTTACGATCAGGATTCAACAAGTTCAACAGTTTCTGCTTTATCCCCACACACACACACACACAAAAAAAAAAAAAAAAAACAAGTTATGCTTTCAGCCTACTCATTACACTGCACACACCAAATTACAGAGCAGTAGCTTCTGAGGATGGTGTATCTATTGATGGTTCAGCACTGCAATCATCACAAATAACGAGTTACTAGTTGTCAATAACTTCACAATGGGTGCAACAGCATGCTAACTATTTCTAGGGAGAACACTGTTCAGACTCTACCAAACCATGAGCAAGTTTACTCTGATACAATTTAAAGACTACAGAAAACGTATTACAGTCAAATGACCTAAAGGAGCACACCCAGCATAAGCCCGTTCCTGCAGACCCCTTCCAACTGATGTCATTAAGATCTTGTAGAACACTAAGAAAGCTTAGCACACACAACGCCAATGGGACCCTCCAATAAGTGTATTGGAGACTCTGTATTGATGGAATCTCATCATCCATACACAACGAATTCCCGGTCTCCTTTCGAAGGAGAGATCTTCACATTCCTAATCCGATCAGATCGGATGGCTTGAAAAAAGACCCATTTACAAAAGCTCCATAGAATCCTAAAATGAATCATTCAACTCACATTTCCCAGAAAAAGAACACACATCACAAAGTTGGAAGTTACCTTTACAGAGGAGCCTTTAATATCATTTGGCAGCCTTACATATGATGATTTAGAAATTCCTTCAATGGAACTTGGACCTCTAGGACCTGGTGAACTCTTAACTGAACTTGCAGAGACATCAGCCATTGGCACATCCTGATCAGAGGCACTAGTTGGTCCATTTTCCTTTGCTGAAGCCCTCTCGGTTATTCGAGTCAAAGCAGAGGCTATATTTTCTATAAGCCAGTCATGTACTTGAGCTGCAGGAACAGGAACAGCAGGCATCTCTGGATCTGAATTGGCAAAAAATGGGGCATTCTGACTCAATGGGATTCTCTCAGATCCCTTTTCACCAAAATAGATTAGGAAGCCAAGATGCTCCAATTTCTCCATAGACAAGACCTATGTGGCAAGCAACTAGATTAGCTTCTCAGCATACCTTTAAGCCAAAACTGTATGAAAACAAACAACGGCACACAATGGATGCGGGTCTGTCATTAGGCATCCTCGTTAGTCAAGCAACAAGTGTTCTAGCACGTTTCAGTTTCTTGTGCACTATCTTAGTACATTTTGTGTGAGTAAAATTTTTATTTGCAGAAAGAATACATATTGAGTAGCATGTCTCGTGAAGTTCACACGAATCAAATTTGACTAAATTTGGTAGGCAACTATCCTAAACATATAAAACAACAACAATGGAAGTATATCAGAGTATTAAATCCACAAACCAGTGACTCTTCACCATCTCCTTCCACTGACTCTGCCAAAAGAGACAGAATGTTTCCCAAGTGTTTCTGTAAATAGGATAATTGATGAGCCTCTTCATCAGCCTGTGATGGCATAGACCGACGACTATTGCTGCGCACAAGCTGCAATTTCAAAACAAAGCTTTTGGATAATACATTACAGAAGAACATGAGAAATTGACAATTAAATTATAATCCATTAACAGCAACAAACAACACATGCTCAGTGAAATTGTTAAAACTGAAACTAATTGTCAGTGATGAATAGTTAATTGAGATCAACATAATAAATCTTGATTTCAACAAACCATGACCTGTGAAAAATTGCTGAACCAGTAAGATCGAAAAACTTTTATTGATCAGACAGTTCCAGTTTTTTTCCAAAATAAAAAAGGAAAAAGAGGTGTCAAAAAGTATGTACAAAATTTCTAGTCATCCTCGAGCTCAAGCTCGATCAGCTATCAACACAATAAGGTTATACCAAAAAGACAAATGAAAGATCTTTAAATGCTTTCTACTTCATTCTTTTCTTTTCTTTTCTTTTTTGAACAGGTAACGCAACTTTCTACATCATTCTCACCATTCTGAAACAATTTACCATTTCTTTCGTCCAACAAAACCAAAATTCAGCCTTCCAACTTTCATATGCCTTTAACTGTCAATGGAGTGATTCCACTACCACAAGCTCCAGTCCGAGTGGCTCAGGTAAAGGGAATTGTAGACAGCCTTACCTCCTCATTTGAGAGATTGGTGCCTCGGAATTCTGGTTACCCTAAATGCAGAGGGCTTCTCCATTGCTCCAAGGCCCGCCTTCATACATTTGACTCTTATGGTTACTTATAATCTTTGATTAAGATAGTTAATTAACATCTTGGAGCCCCAAAAAATACCATCAGATTTTAGAAGTATTACTTATAAATCATTACATTATACAGTAATTGATTATAATACAGAAGCTATTTTCACCTAAATTCTCATCATACTCTGCACTTGTAGAAATAAAAAAGATAATAGTTTTCTAGATAGCATCATGGAAAAGGTAATACTTTGATTAGATAAATAAGATGACAAGATCTTAAAACCAATAACAGAGAGACGGGAGGGGCTTGTCAAAAGGAAAAATATAAGAAGGATTAGAAAAACTAAACACTATTAAGATCTGTAATGGACTCGATAATAGACAAATAATGCAGTTGAAAGACTTTGGTTAATCCAAGTTCATCTGGTCCCTGCTTCTGAACTAAAAGTTAAAGATTCAACTGCTAGAACATTCTCGTCCTTAAAACTAAGCACCATGTCGATAAGTACTAAAGATAGCTGAAGAAAAAACAGTGATTTTATCACATAAATGAATCAGGCTTTGGAATCAAATATTCAAAGTGCCTCCAGAAACTACTCAAATAAAACACTGGAGGAGCATGGGAGGTAATTCCATGAATTACTAGCATACATTATTGCGCAACTTCAAAGTTACCATCACAAAACAAGGAATAATGAACTAATATAATGCCTTTTCCTGATAAAGCAACCTCCATCGGAAGTTAGCATCAAAAGACCACAAACTTATACAACTAAACTTGGCAGCAGGCATAGAAACTTCATTCTCAAATTCCGACTCAACCCAGTAAAACAATTCAATTCCAGCTTCATTACATGTTTAAAACCTACTTATTAAAGAAAGCATCTTTAAGAACAAAAGAGTATCCAATAACTAATTATCACCTAAAACACTAAAATACAAATGATAAATCCATTCACTTCCCAATTCGAATCTACAGAATCATAAAATAGAATCGGATTTACAAAACACAGAAGCCTAACCTGCAACGGCGAAAGAGCCGATAAGAAACCGTCGAATGCAGAAGTAGAAGGCCAAACATCAGCTACTGCAGCGGAATCCTTATGTCCTTTAGGAAGCAACCTTTTATAACTCTGAATGTACAAAAACATCATCAAATCAAACACGTTTACACCAACGGAATCGATCTCTGACGGCTTAGCAGTGACGCTGGGATCAGAATCGGAATGAAGAACCGATGCGATTGTCTCAATGACAAGACGAGCATGGTCATGAGAGATCTGAAATGCTTCAGCAATTGCTTCAAAATTAACTCGATGTGTCGATCCAGATGATAAGGATAAGAGCTTATCACGAATTGGAATAAGAGTTTGGGCTCCATCGGTGAAGATAAGTTTAGGGATAGGGAGAAGTCCGTGTTCGAAAGGTTCTCTTCGCGGATGTATGTAAACAGGTGGAGTGGACGCCGTTGACGGCGTCGACGGCGGTGGTTGTTCGTTGGATTCCGGCATGGCTTTGTGAGTGAATCGACGGAAAATGAGGTTGAGAAAATGGGAGAGATCAAATGTCAGTGAAAGAGGAATAATTTACCGGTTCGGGTTCATTACGGGCCAGATCCAGCCTGACCCGGCCTAATGACCATAAATTCTACTTCTAATATTTATTATTAAAACAAATTAATCAAATTAAAGTAAATATTTTTTGTTTTTTTGTATCATTTTATTAATTGAAAAGATAAAAATATTTAATGTCTCACTTGTTTGCAGTTAATGAAAGTTTGAAAAGAGGTACAATTTGATTAGATCTAAACTTTAGTCTTAAAATCATTCAATGCTATTTATTCAACTATTTCCTTCATCTAATAATAATTGTACATTATATTATTTTGAGATGTTCACTTTATAAATCAATGGACAATTTTACATTTAATTCCTAATTTATTCTTATTATTAATTATAATTATTTTCTATTATATTTTTCAAGATAGTGAATTTATTATTGTCAAAATGTGATGTAGTAAAATTACTCTTTTATTTACAATTTCTTAAGAAAGGTACAAAGTCAACCGTGGACAAGTATTGAACAGAGGAAATATTAAATAAATGTTTTAAACAACAAATGATACAATGCTTGCTATAATATAGATACATTAGCAGCAATAACTAACATATTTTATTAGCTTAGTGATCTTAACATATTATATTAATATTTTAAAAATATATTATTGATATAATATTTATTATTAACATATTGTTTAAACTTTATTATGTGAAATTATATTGATTATGTTATTATTTTTCTTATCAAATAATAAACTTATTTTATTGAACTTTTACTTTTTTAAATATTTAATTATTATTCTATTTGAATTGTATATTTGTTATCTTTATAAACAAGTAAATTATATATATTCAGATGTTGAAAAAAGAAACAGTTTTAATCATTCAGTGTTCAATAACATTTTAATTATTTAAATGTGCATTCAGATTCAGATTTGTTAATCTAAATAAAAACAAATGTGGCCTATGCTTTATTTTAAGTCCTCACTTCATTCGGTATGCAAATTAATAATGTTATTTGTTGTTTCATTGTCGTGTGTATTCGTTCTCACGGTAATTTTTTTTTAAGAAAAATAATCTAAGAGCCCCTTTGAATTGACTTTAAAAAAATATTTTTTAAGTTAAAAATAAAAAGATAAACTCAAATGACTTTTAAATAATTTTTTTTTAAAAAAAAGTAAGAAAATGCCTACTTTTGATTTTTAATTTTTATTTTAAAGCTATTATATAGTTATTTTAAGATATTTTTAATCTTGCCAAACAGTTCCAGAACGTGACCTTGTTGGCTTTAGACTTAATTTAATAGTTCATAAAAAGAAAACATAAATCATCCAATCTAGCATGGCTTGCGACCAATTGAACAAAATTAGCAAAATGAAGATAGTATTATTCTGATATGACTTGTAAATAATTTTAACAAATTAAGTGTAACAAAAATAGCACCATTTCAGTTACTTGTAAATAATTTAACAAGATAGACTTAAAATGAAAATAATATCAAATTATACTTGTATGTCATGTTCGTGTCACAAATTACAATATATTCTAGCATAACTTGCCACATTTATATGCCATCATGTTTTTTTATAAGTAAAAGTTTATGATTATAAATTTTTAAATAAAATTATAATTTTATAATAATTTACTAGTCAATAATATTAATATATAACTTGTTATTTTTTTAATGTAATCATTTTGTATGGTATGAATAATTTCTTCACACTAAACATAACTTTATCTTCTTTATTTTTAAAAATAAAATTTGTAACGATGAATATATATAACGATGAATGCTTTGAGAAGAATTCATCGTTACAAATTTTATTTTTAAAAATAAAGAAGATAAAGTTGTGTTTAGTGTGAAGAAATTATTCATACTGTACAAAATGATTACATTAAAAAAATAATAACTAGTTATATATATATATATATTATTAAAAAAAAATTTTAATAAAACTCACACATGCAAGCAAGTCCCAACAGTATCCTCCACCGCGACTCGTGTTGTATGGTCAAACAATATAGGATAGATAAGTACTACCCAAATTGCCAATTAAAACCAAAAAGGAGGAAGTATCTAATTATACATATATTTTTATCGTATTTATTAATTATCTATGATTTATAATAATTATATTATATTTAAATTTCAAGTCAGATAGATGTAAATCACACTAGATATACATTATATACATGTATCTTGTGTGCAGAGGCGTATCCAGAATTTCGGCTAGATGGGTGCGCGATTACGAAGAAATGTATCTTAAATATAAATTTGATCATTTGACTTTTAGGTTTTAAAAATGAACCATTAAATTTTAAAAACTATAGATTCAAAATATATAATACTATTAGTTTTAAATTTTAATATACACAATTGATTTAATTATATAAAAAATATACAGTGCTTAATTTTCTAGGAATTTTCAATGTAAGACACTTGAAAACTTTGAAAGATTAAAGGCAAAAATACAAAAAAAAAACTAGTTGAAACGTCAAAAGTCTCACCAATAACCACTTGGAGTGGTGTTACTCAAAAAGACAAGATAGATATAAGATTTAAATTTCTATCCTCAGTTAGAGATGTGCACCTAATCATCATCGTATTATTATATGATACTTTGAACATGGGTTCACACATCTATATTTAAATATTTTTTTTAAAATATAACAATACTATATATGATCTAGAGAGGGGAGCATGGGTTCACGTGAACCCACGGCACCCCCTCTACATACGCCTTTGCTTGTGTGATTTGCATATAACTGAGATATCAAATACACGAACGAGACACGAAAATGACAAGTGAGATTTGTTTATATATCCCAAATATATGTGAACACACAGATAAACATCATATACATGTATCTAGAATACTAGATATAAAAGATATGAGAGTCGCAAGCGAAATAGGAGGGAAGCAAGTCAAATTTGTCTATGTATATCAGATGTATGCGAATCCAATTAGATATAATGTATGTAAAACAAACTACACCTATTTTTGATCTCATATATCTCGAGATACATATATCTAAACAGGCCAAAATTGCTAAAATTCATAACATTACACATTATTATGTAATTTAAGTAATTATCTCCTAAACTAGCGAAATTTTTATAACTTACTCTTTAAAAAATTTTAAAAAAAATTGAAAGAAGACAAAATGATTTGGATCTCTTCGCCTTTAATAGAAAGTTTTGATTCAAAGCCTTACAGAGAAAATATCACAGTGAGAATGTTGTCTAAGAAATAGTTACGCAACGATCAATCTAGATTGATCAAACTTTAATACAGATACCGAGCAATAAAAAATAAAAAAGATGCTACCTCCACCAACCACGCTGAAACACACAGAAAAAGCAGTTGTGCCACCTGCTCTGTTTTTCTCTCAAACTGTGATTAGTCTTTGCAGTTTTTTTATTCGAGTCTTTTTTTTTCTCTATAGTCACTATATACTACATTCTCCATCATTTTCATTTTATACCAAAAGAAACCAAAACCCCATTTCATTTTTCTCTTCAAAGCTCCCAGTTTTCAGAATCTTTTCATCGTCAGCATCCCTGAACCCACATGGTATATTCATTTATTTATCATATAAAGTTGGGTTCTTTGTTTGTTTCTTTCTAATATAAATGTGCCTTTAAAAATTGCTGTTTTTGGGTTTTTGTTCAATGCTTGTCTGGTTTTACTTTCATGGTGTTTGTTAAGCTGTAATGTAGTTGTATTTTTCTGCATTAAAGATTCTATCTTTTTGTGAGGAAGTGAAAAGGGTCTTTCTTGATTGAGTTAGTTAGACCATTTTCGTATAAACTTTTTTGTTTGTATTGTTGCTATTGTTATTTTGCCTTTGATTTGATTTGTGTGGTTTCTCAACTTTTTGTTTCTGATTTTTGATGTTATGCAGGGTGAAAAGCTTTAGGTTTTTCTTGATTTCATCTTTTAGGCTTGCTTAAGACTGTTGTATTAGAAGATTGTTTAGCATTAGAGTAGTTTGAGTTGTCTCTGCTGAGATTTGTTGATCTGTAGTGGAGAAGTAGTCTTGAAAATGCAGAGACCCCCACAAGAAGATTTTTTACTAAAGGAGACCAAACCCCACCTTGGTGGAGGGAAGGTCATGGGTGATAAGCTTACTAGTACCTATGACTTGGTTGAGCAAATGCAGTATCTTTATGTGAGGGTGGTGAAAGCAAAGGATTTGCCAGGGAAGGATGTTACGGGTAGTCTTGATCCTTATGTTGAGGTTAGGCTTGGAAACTATAAGGGTACAACTCGTCATTTCGAGAAGAAATCGAATCCGGAATGGAGTCAGGTGTTTGCTTTTTCCAAGGATAGGATTCAGGCTTCTGTACTTGAGGTGAATGTGAAAGATAAGGATTTTATTAAGGATGATTTTGTTGGTTGTGTTATGTTTGATTTGAATGATATCCCTAAAAGGGTTCCCCCGGATAGTCCTCTTGCTCCACAGTGGTATAGGTTGGAGGATAGACATGGTAATAAAGTTAAAGGAGAGTTGATGTTGGCTGTTTGGATGGGTACTCAAGCTGATGAAGCCTTTCCTGAATCTTGGCATTCAGATTCTGCAGCTGTTACTGGTGCCGATGCTCTTGCGACTATAAGGTCTAAGGTGTACCTCTCACCAAAGCTGTGGTACCTTAGAGTTAATGTGATTGAGGCTCAGGACTTGATTCCCGGTGACAGAAGTAGGTTTCCAGAAGTTTACGTGAAGGCCATCCTCGGAAATCAGGCGTTGAGAACCAGAGTTTCCATGAGCAAGACTATTAATCCCATGTGGAATGAGGATCTGATGTTTGTAGCAGCAGAACCATTTGAGGAGCCATTGATTTTGAGTGTAGAAGATAGAGTTGCACCAAACAAGGATGAAGTACTTGGAAGATGTGCTATTCCTTTGCAGTATATAGATAGGAGGTTGGACCACAGACCTATTAATAGTAAGTGGTATAATCTTGAAAAGCACATTATCGTTGAGGGAGAAAAGAAGAAGGAAATCAAATTTGCAAGCAGGATTCACATGAGGCTATATTTGGAAGGAGGCTACCACGTGCTGGATGAATCAACACACTACAGCAGTGATCTAAGACCAACTGCAAAGCAATTGTGGAAGTCCAGTATTGGTGTCCTCGAGTTGGGTATACTAAATGCTCACGGCATTTCGCCGATGAAAACAAAAGATGGACGGGCTACGACAGATGCCTATTGTGTTGCCAAGTATGGGCAGAAGTGGGTTAGAACAAGGACAATTATTGATAGCTTTGCTCCCAAGTGGAACGAGCAATACACTTGGGAAGTATTTGATCCCTGCACTGTCATAAATATTGGTGTATTTGATAATTGTCATCTGCATGGAGGAGATAAGTCTGGTGGGGCAAAGGACTCGAGGATTGGGAAGGTCAGGATCCGTCTTTCAACTCTCGAAACGGGTCGTGTTTACACACATTCTTATCCGCTACTGGTCTTGCATCCTACTGGGGTGAAGAAGATGGGTGAAATTCACTTGGCTGTAAGATTTACTTGCTCATCGTTATTGAATATGATGCATATGTACTCTCAGCCACTGCTACCCAAAATGCACTATATTTATCCTTTAACTGTTACTCAGCTGGACAGCTTGAGGCATCAGGCCACTCAGATTGTCTCTATGAGGCTGAGTCGTGCTGAGCCGCCTTTGAGGAAAGAGATAGTGGAGTATATGTTAGATGTTGGTTCTCACATGTGGAGCATGAGGAGAAGCAAAGCTAATGTTTTTAGAATCATGGGTGTTTTAGGTGGATTAATTGCTATTGGAAGATGGTTTGATCAAATATGCAATTGGAAAAATCCCATCACAACTGTTCTGATCCATATCTTGTTCTTGATACTGGTTCTATATCCGGAGCTTATTCTGCCAACCATTTTCCTTTATCTCTTCCTAATTGGAGTTTGGTACTACAGATGGAGGCCTAGGCATCCTCCTCACATGGATACTCGTCTTTCTTGTGCTGATAATGTTAATCCTGACGAACGGGATGAGGAATTTGATACTTTCCCTACTTCACATCCTCCTGATATTGTTCGGATGAGGTATGACCGTTTGAGAAGTATTGCTGGAAGGATACAAACTGTGGTTGGTGATTTGGCTACTCAAGGGGAGAGGCTGCAGTCTTTGTTGAGCTGGAGAGACCCTAGAGCAACCGCGCTGTTTGTTATTTTCTGCTTGATTGCTGCCATTGCGCTGTATGTCACGCCCTTCCAAGTTGTGGCTCTCGTGACTGGATTTTATGTGTTGAGACATCCGCGATTTCGCCATAAGCTACCATCTACTCCAGTGAATTTCTTCAGAAGATTGCCTGCCAGAACAGACTGTATGCTATGAGCTGGAGTACTTCAGCTGCTATTATCCATTTTCCCTTTTGTGTCTCCAGTTGATGAAATTGATGTAGAAATGAGCAAGGCTTTGGGTTTTTTTCTTCTATGAAACTGCTTTAGATGTAGTGAATTTTCTGTTGAAAGTTGGCTGTTAGATGCAATTCCATATTACTAGTACTAATCTTCTGTTTCTGAACTTTCTCAATGATTAATCAATGTATTGCTCTTTTCATTAGTAATAAATTTGTTGTTTTTTTGGTGAAGTGTACAATAATAACATTCTCGTGTAATTTCACAAGTGGGATCTGAGGAAAGTAGCGTGTACGCAGACTTTACTCTTACATTGTGAAGGTAAAGAAGTTGTTTTCGATAGACCTTTGTTGGGTTAAGTAAAGCATATCAAAACAGATTCGAAAAAGAAATACACTAATGTAGAAGCCAGGTTGAAAATAATAGAGAAAAAAACAGTAACAACAACAAATAATACGATAACAGAAGCAAAAAGAACAATACGTAACAATCAAATCGAAGAAAAAGATAGGAGGAGAGTAATAATAATAATACTGAAAAGGAAAATTAGATACCGTTTGACGATCTATTAGCTTCTTTTGTGAAGATTAATATTATTTATACACAATTTCTTAGGGTAGGTGAAAGGACATGTTGATATTTTATGAGTTCTCATTATTTTACTAGATTTGGTGTTGAGAATGTCAAGATATTGATGTTTTAGATTTGTAATTATTGTATCATTATTAATTTAAGGAGGAATAATTGTGTTTACCATTGTAGTATAATGAAGTTAGTGATATTTGTATTATACAACTTGATAACAAAACAATATAAAGATTCCTGCAACCTTTTGTTATGCTTTATATATGAATGTTGGATCTGGAATATTAGTATAATAATACTCACCTATCAAAGCAAATAACTTATTGTAAAAAAAAATGTAAAATATAAAAATATATTTTTTATATATAGACTCTACCTTTAATCTTGAAACAATGGTAAATTTGTCTCTGTATAATCTATAAGTCACAAATTCAAATTGTGGAATCAACAATGATATTTGCATCAAGATAGGCTGCCTACAATCACACTCCTTAGGAATGCAACCATTTCTCAAATCCAACGTGAATGCGAAAGACTTAACATATTAAAGAATAATCGTGATGTTAAGACAAACTTGTTGCATATTTAATTATTCCGCCAAGTACTTACATTTTCCATCGGATAATTTTTTCCACCAATATTTAAGTAGGTAGGAAGAAATCGCCTAATATTTACCCACATCACTAGAGTTATCATTTACATACAACAATTTTAAATGAGAGAAATTCAAAGTTAGTGTTATTCAAAGAACAAAAGATACAATTCAAAACCTTTGGAACTTGAAATGTTGCTTTATTTGAGTGAAATATCTATTGAAAACAATCTCTCTATCTTCACAATATACGAAAAAAAATGCATATAAACTCCACTTGTGCGAAAACAACTTTTCTACCTTCACGATATACAGAAAGGGAAGTGTATAGACTCCACTTGTGTGATTACCCAAGTATTTTCTAATTTTACCTTTACCAACTTCCCCATTTATAGGGTTGTGTAGTTGCACTAATTTTCCAGATCCAACAGCATTATAAAAAAATAAAAAAACATAGTTGCAGGATCTTTATATTGTTGTCTTCATAAACAGACAAACATCACCAGTTTAAATAATGTCAACTTGCAATATACAAACAATGCCAAGTACAATAATTCTCTCTTTACATTAAATATTTGTAGAAACATCATTGTCAGACATTCCAAAAACACAAAAAATGCTTCATCCTTAAGGAAAACAAATTTATCAAGAAATCAAACTGATCTTGAATGCTTGCACCTCCATTCCGATAACAACACGAGTGGGGTTTGAAGAGGGTGGTGTATACGCATACCTTAATCCTACCTTGAGAAGATAGAGAAGTTGTTTTCGACAAACCCTCAACTCAAGTAAAGCGTTTCAAAGCAGGTATGCATAGGAATACAGTAGCGAAGATGCATCCAATATCAAGTAAATAAAAATCGAAACAGCAACTTGAATAAAGAGAGTAGTTCGAATTAATGATGGAGCATGTTTTTCAAAAAGAAAACATCCACAAGACAACAAATATAGATTTGCATCAAAGCAGAAAACTTTCAACAAACTTAGAATGAATTAAACAGTAAATCTACTAGATCTAAACAGTTCAAGGAGATCTTACACACAAAAGCAGGACCTAACATTCACCAGTAGGTGCAGGACAAAAAGAGCCAGACACATTTACATCAATTCGAGACACAGAGAGAAGCACATAGTATGATAAAGATAACATAAGGCAAAGGTACGGTTCTCATAGCATACAGTCTGTTCTTGCAGGCAGTCTTCTGAAGAAATTAAGTGGCGCAGATGGTAGCTTGTGACGGAACCTTGGATGTCTCAGTACATAAAATCCTGACAAGAGTGCCACAACTTGGAAGGGTGTCACGTAGAGCACAATGGCAGCAATCAAGCAGAAAAGGACAAACAGCGCGGTTGCTCTAGGGTCTCTCCAGCTCAACAAAGACTGCAGCCTCTCCCCTTGAGTAGCCAAATCACCAACCACAGTCTGAATCCTTCCAGCAATACTTCTCAAACGGTCATACCTCATCCGAACAATATCAGGAGGACGTGAAGTAGGGAAAGTATCAAATTCCTCATCCAGTTCGTCAGGATTAGCATTATCAGCACAAGAAAGACGAGTATCCATGTGAGGAGGATGCCTAGGCCTCCATCTGTAGTACCAAACTCCAATTAGGAAGAGATAAAGGAAAATGGTTGGCAGAATAAGCTCCGGATATAGAACCAGTATCAAGAACAAGATATGGATCAGAACAGTTGTGATGGGATTTTTCCAATTGCATATTTGATCAAACCATCTTCCAATAGCTATTAATCCACCTAAAACACCCATAATCCTAAAAAAATTAGCTTTGCTTCTCCTCATACTCCACATGTGAGAACCAACATCTAACATATACTCCACTATTTCTTTCCTCAAAGGTGGCTCAGCACGACTCAGCCTCATAGAGACAATCTGAGTGGCCTGATGTCTCAAGCTGTCAAGCTGAGTAACAGTTAAAGGATGAATATAGTGCATTTTGGGTAACAGCGGCTGAGAGTACATATGCATCATATTCATTAACGACGAGCAAGTAAATCTTACTGCCAAGTGAATTTCACCCATCTTCTTTACCCCAGTAGGATGCAAGACCAGTAGCGGATAAGAATGTGTGTAAACACGATCTGTTTCGAGAGTTGAAAGACGGATCCTGACCTTTCCAATCCTCGAGTCCCTAGCCCCTCCAGGTTTATCTCCTCCATGCAAATGACAATTATCAAATACACCAATAGTTATGACAGTGCAAGGATCAAATACTTCCCAAGTGTATTGCTCATTCCACTTGGGAGCAAAGCTATCTATAATGGTCCTTGTTCGGACCCACTTCTGCCCATATTTCGCAACACAATAGGCATCTGTCGTTGCCCGATTATCCTTTGTTTTCATCGGCGAAAGGCCCTGAGCATTCAGAATACCTAATTCTAGGACACCTATACTGGACTTCCACAGCTGCTTTGCAGTTGGTCTAAGGTCACTGCTGTAGTGTGTTGATTCATCCAGCACATGGTACCCTCCTTCCAAATATAGCCTCATGTGAATCCTGCTTGCGAATTTGATTTCCTTCTTCTTTTCTCCCTCAACGATAATGTGCTTTTCAAGATTATACCACTTACTGTTAATAGGTCTGTGGTCCAACCTCCTTTCAATGTACTGCAAAGGAATAGCACATCTTCCAAGTACTTCATCATTGTTTGGTGCAACTCTATCTTCCACACTCAAAATTAATGGCTCCTCGAATGGTTCTGCTGCTACAAACATCAGATCCTCATTCCACATGGGATTAATAGTCTTGCTCATGGAAACTCTGGTTCTCAATGCCTGATTTCCCAGGATGGCCTTCACGTAAACCTCTGGAAACCTACTTCTGTCACCAGGAATCAAGTCCTGAGCCTCAATCACATTAACTCTAAGGTACCACAGCTTTGGTGAGAGGTACACCTTAGACCTTATATTTGCAAGAGCGTCAGCACCACTAACAGTAGCCGCATCCGAATGCCAAGATTCAGGAAACGCTTCATCAGCTTGAGTACCCATCCAAACAGCCAACATCAACTCTCCTTTCACTTTGTTACCACTTCTATCCTCCAACCTATACCACTGCGGAGCAAGAGGACTATCCGGGGGAACTCTTTTAGGGATATCATTCAAATCAAACGTAACACGACCAACAAAATCATCCTTAATAAAATCCTTATCTTTCACATTCACCTCCAGCACAGAAGCCTGAATCCGCTCCTTCGAAAAAGCAAACACCTGATTCCATTCAGGATTCGATTTCTTCTCGAAATGACGAGTTGTACCCCGATAGTTTCCCAGTCTAACCTCAACATAAGGATCAAGACTACCCGTAACATCCTTCGTTGGTAAATCCTTTGCTTTCACCACCCGGACATAAAGATACTGCATTTGCTCAACCAAGTCATAGGTACTAGTAAGCTTATCACCCGTGACCTTCCCTCCACCAAGGTGGGGTTTGGTCTCCTTTAGTGAAAAATCTTCTTGAGGTGGTCTCTGCATTTTCGAACCTTTCTACTTCTCCACCACAATTAAGCCAAATGTCCTAAATTATATCTCTGAGAAACAACTCAAAACTACACTAATACTCAAGAAACTTCATATACAACACAATCTAAGTTTGTTTTACCCTAATTCTAACTTAAGGTTTAAAAAGAACCTCATGAAGGATAACCCCAAAACTCTCAAAATCATTCACAACCTCAGATCTGGTTCACCTGAATGCTTAACCCTGCAAAACCCATTTTTATATATGAAAAACTAAGCTTAAAATCCATATAAATAAATTTAAAAAATATCCACAAACTCAATAAAAAAAATACCCTTCTCCCTTACCCATAAAAAAAAAAGGAAAAAAATAATTAAAACTTCTAATATCAAGATTACAACAATATTACAGCTCAACAACTACCAAGAATGTAAAAAAAATGGATTTTTCAAGAAGACATTTATTAAACTTTTCAACATGAAATAAAAAATATTCAGAAAGAGAAATGAATATACCTTGAAGGGTTCGTGGGAGATGAGAGTGAAAGATGGGAATTTTGGTGATTAGGTTGTAAAGATTGGAATTTTGAGGAGAAAAAGCAAAAGCGGTTTGGTTGCTTTTGGGTATCAAAGTGATGGAGAATGGTATAGTCAGGTGTAGATGGAAAGAGTGAAGAGACAACAACAAGGGTAAAGAAATATAGAGAGAGAAAAGAGTAAAGTTAGAGAGAGAAAAGAATAGAAAAAGACAGAGCAGGGTGGTGGGGATGGGTAGTACTCTGTTTTCTTGTGTTCATCAATGGAGGGGACATAGTGGGGGAAAGGGTGGGGGTAGGGGTGGGCGTGGGGGATGAATATGCTGAGATTTCTTCTTTCTTTTTCCGTATTCTGTTTGGGGTTGGGTATTCATATCGCAATTAGATTTATATTGAGGATAAAATATTTCTTATCAAAGGTGTTTTTGAATTCAAAATTTTTAATTAAGAGTAAAAGAGTATTTACCTGATATATAGATATATAAACTGCATTTTTGTGCGATGTATAATCATGTTAAAGCTCGACTAATTGAGATTCACAACAAAAAATCTCAATTAGTAGTGGCGTTTGGCTGATTTCATTGTGACATTTGAGTAAAAATTGGTTGTTTATTCAGTATTTGGTTTCCGCATTGGAGTCTGACTACTCGCAAAGCGTAAGGACCTATTCGAAAGGAACGAAACGTCCCTACTAAGAATTTTTTTCATGCCCAGAACTTGAATCCGAGACCTCTAGTTAAAGAAGGAGCCACCGCATCCACTTTCAAAAGTGAAAAAGATATTTGAAATTGAAATTGTATTTGATCATGAATAAAAATTAGAGTTTTTTTTAAGCGTAATTTGAAGCGAGAAACATTTTTTTGTTTTTTTAAGATATTCTGAAATTATTTCAAGATTTTATAAACAAACACATCTTTTTTTTAAGTTAACTCTAATAAAAAAAATTCATGATCCAATGCTTCTAGAGTCTAACTAATTCAGATTTATTTTGAATAAGACCGATTAATTTAAATTTGTGCCCCTTTAAGAGAAAAGCCAACACTAGCACATCATTAACTATGTTTAAATTCGAAAATTTTAATTAAAAATAAAAATAACTTACTTAATTAATCACTATCTTTATGAGATCATATATATATATATATATATATCCATGTGCTTGCGTCAAGCGAATATCTTTTTTTCGTGTGGGTCTTTGTCATCTTTTTTTATGCAAATAATGATATTTAATAAAATCCTTATAAATATTTAATTACAAACACACTTAATATTATAATATTAATTTAAAATCATTATAACAATTCATAAACTTCGAAATCTTATATTTGCTTATGCTCTCAGATAATTTCTCAATTGAAGTTTATAAAAATTTTGTGACCATTTTGAGAGATATTGCAAGAATGTGTAGTCCAGCTTTGCATTTAATAAAATTCAAATTGTTGGTAATATAATAGTTTCAATAGGTAGGTAAGACGTATCTTCAATTATAAGAGAGAAAATATGCATTAAATGCCAAAAATTAATAATTATTATGTTATGATGATCTTTTGTAGGATACAATAGAAAATTCAACATTCCAACTATTTCATCATGCATTCATATTAGTTTGGTAGTTTCTTTTCTTATGACTTAATTTGTTATCTGCTATTGTTGTTGATGAGAGGTAATAGATATTTTGTAAATTAGTTGAGATGTATAAAAATTGATCTAAACACAATGATTATAAAAAAAAAAAATACATATTGTTAGTCAATGTTGTTATGTTACAAGATTGAGGAGTGAATTGGTAAATTAGAAAAGAATCAACATGAATTGTGGTGTAGTGGTGGGACTGCTTCACCCGTAATTAGAGATCTCGGTTCGAGCCCTGAATATGAAGAAAATCCTATTACGAGCGTCACCACTCACCCCCATAATGATTCTTAATCAAAGCCCTAATGCGACTTTCACAAATGAAAGCAAGGACTTGAGCCCCGGAAGGCCCAATTTCTCGGCCCAAATAAATAGCACTCTAAGGTCCACAAATCCTTTTGTGCTAAGTTATGCAAATGTCCCTTTTTCATACTCAAATTTATTGTTTGTTTCATATATTTCTAAACCTTGTGGATAAAAAATTAAACTATTAATAACTACAAAATTTTAGACCGTTCTAACGTTTTCTCATAAAAATAATTATTTTCTCAAAAATATCCTTAGAACATAATCTAAAAGGTTCACATATTACGAAAAACATAATACAAATGATCATTTACTAAATAGCTAGCTATTACAAACAGACAGTAAGGCTTGAGCCCAAAGAACTTGTGGAAGGCCTCTTTTTAGGCCCAAAGAGATGACATTCTGAGGTCCACAAATCTCGCAAAATTTCGCGTTAACTCGAGTTCAATAAATCACATTAAAAGTGGTCTTACGTAAGTTCAATTTATGTGATATGTTTTTTTAGTCCGTTTCAAAATTGACACATTTCTTTATTTTATAAATGTTTGATTATGTTATCAATATTTTACCCATATTAAGTTTCACTTATTTGACCCCAAAAAAAAAAAAAAACTTTATTGATGGAACCAAATTATCAGTGGAAAAACATCTATAAAGAGCCTTTGAAATATAGATATTGAAATTCCAAAAATACAACATGAAACAAATATGTTGACAAGGTTTAAAATTTTAAAGATATCCTTAATATAACAAGTAGATACATCAATGAAGAGGTGCATGCTTCTAGCCTCTTATTAGAATTACATGATCATCGTAAATTAGACTGAATGAAAAAAAATAAAAAAACAGTGTGAAACGTTAGACTAAACAATAAAACTCAAGAACAAGTCATTTGTCTTGAAACCAAATTTAGACATTGAACTTTTCATACTTAGGTCTTTCCAACATGATCACCATTTTTCTATTTTTGGAATGCAGAAAAAGAGGGCTCTTGCTCATGGCTCATGAATTTTTTTTTATTCATTAATAAATATATAAAATATGAATTTTAATAAATATATAAAAACATGAATTTTATATACGTTTTTATTGGTTAACGATAGTTAATTAAGACTATATATTATTTCATAATTTTGTTACTTAATTATTGTAAATATATATTCTTTGAATAAATATCATGCAAGTTTTTTTTCTTGAGGGAGTGGGGTCCATGAAAACGTTTTGCTATATTTAGCTTTATTTTGTTGATTTCGTTCGATGATTGATACTATTTATTTTGAATTTTTGATATTTGAATTTGTGTCACGCCTCATAAGGCCCATTGAAGGTGAGATCGCTCTATATAAAAATATATTTTTATTTGTAGAGCTCGAACCTAAAATCTATAGTATAAGAGTGAAAGAACATATTTTATATTTATATTAGCCTTAAAAAACCTTATCTCCTCCTACCATTAATTCAACATAAAAAAAAGATATAAAAAATAAACACTCTTGACAAAATTGTCTGAGGTTTCTAACCCACAAGCAAAGTCATTTGCTTTATCATTTGGTATCTGATAATTATATTAGTGGCAGATTAAATTCAAAGAAAATATCATATTGGAAGTAGAGTACTCTCTAATAAAGATAGTTTTGTACTCAAAATTCAATTTAAAAATTTCTAATTAAGAATAAAAAAATACTTATTACTCAACTACGATTCTTATCGGTCAAACAAGCAAAGTCTTATACTTACCTAAACCCTTTATATTTATCTTTAATATTTAAAGTCGTTTAGCATAACTAATTTTGCCTCACTTGGGAACTTGGAAAATTACTATTTATGGAATTTTTAGTTCCTCTACTCCATCTGTTACAATTTAGGTGTCAAAATTTAAATAGACACGAAGTTTAAATAAAATGGATATTTTTTAAATTCGTGATTTTTGAAGTTTAAACTTTTTTTATTTTTGAAAAGTTTGAATTAAATAATTTTCAAAGCTTAGAAAAAAGGGCTTTTCTTTCAGAATGATGTTTTAATATATGAAAGATTAGATGTATGAACTAATCATAATTAATCATTTAATTAATTGTTATATTATATGATTCTGACCTTAATTAAATGCAAGTTGGTAAAGGATATACGGCATGTTATACTTTCCTCAAAGGTGCCGAATTAATAAAAATTAGACATATGAAATGGAAACAAATGAACTTCCTTTCTTTTTAAATAATTTTTCTTATATTGTTGATTTTTTTCCGCAGGAAGTCTCACCTTAGGAGTAAAACGCTTCCTAACAAAGGCAACTTTATACACAGGAGGACTCGAACCCGAGACACCTTTAATTAAAAATGAAGAAGTTTTTATCACTCTATGACAATCCTTATTGATATCTTAACTGATTCTATTAGTACCTAAAAAGTTACCTACCACTAACACAACTTTTTATCACTTTATCCATTAAAACTTAACCATATACAAAGAAATTATCTTATACTATTTTTGTCTTCGATGAAATTTAAACACAAACAAGGTTTTACTTAACAATAGAGGGGAATTACTATCCATGTTCATAGGGAGTCAATTATTCAAAAAAAATACTAGATAAATTACTTAACAATAAAGGCACTAATATATATGTTTACTTTTTCATATTATGAATTTCTTTAATAAATGTTCTTGTTCCACCACTGTTTAAAAAATCAAGCTCAATAAGTCTAACCAAAAAAAAATTGAAAATCTTTGTTATACTTATATATTATCTTGGATTGTCAAAACATGAGAAGAAAACAATTAGAATAATGTAAATATTAGTGATACATTGAATCTAATACTGTCTTAATATTTTTTATATATATATATATAAAAGAAAGAAATAATCTGGAAGAACTGAAAATAGAAACATAATTTACTTTGGCTGTCATTTTCAATATAACATCGGTAAATTTATTTAATCTCATGTTGCTTACATTACTATCATTTTAATAGTAAAAATATTATTTATCAATACATTTTTACTAAATACATTAACTATCTATTAACAATTTAAAAATGTTTATCCATATATATAACTGTTTTTTTTCTTCTCATTAAATCATTATACTTGTATAACGTTCTTTTGATCAAATTTTATTTTTGGTTATTTATTCCGTACTCGTTTTAAAATTTGACTAATTCGAATTTACATCAACAGAACAACGACTCTTGCAACTTCAAATTGAGAGAGAGAAGATATACATTATATTCACCATTTTAATAAAAAGTCTTGCTTTTTTTAAATGATGAAATTGACAAGGTTGGGTGACCTAATTTTCAATGAGCAGCTAAAATTAAGTAACTAAAAAGAGTTAATATTATTTATATAATGAAGTGAAATTTCTACGAGAATTCTAGGCTTTATCATTTATCAATTAGTATTCCCACTATTATTTTCAATATGAAATATAAGAAATAAAGAAGAGAAATTAAATAAACTATATTGTTGGAATATCAAATTCCTAATTTTCATATTCCTCCATTCTTTCAGGTGACATATATAAGGTCCAGTAAAAATTTATATATATTTGGTGTTGATATTTAGTTAATGTATTTTACTATATATAGTTAAAGTAATAAATAAGATGAAAAAATATATTAATTATTAGTTATAGTAAGTGAAAAAAATATATATGCAAAAGATAAATGTCATGGCGTTATCATATTTGTGTTTTTTTTAGACTTTGATTATTATTTTATTGTTTAGGACGATTTGTCAATAGTATTTTGCTATGACTGTCTTCTTTGTCGTTATTTCTCCCTATACTACTTTGGATTGTTTTGTTTTAGTCGAGGGTCTATCGAAAATAACATCTCTACCTTTAAGACAATAATTACAAATAAAATTTGTGTATACTTTATCCTCTCTAAATTATACTTTGTGAGATTACACGGAATATATTGTTATTGATTCATTATAGTTGATCATCTTGTGCTTGGAAGTGTTAGACTTGTCCAATTAGAGGAGTTGGTTGAAATAAAACTATTTTATTTATTTGTCTTAAAAGCGACTTAAAAGTAAATTAATTTAAGTATATAATCCTTAAGGATTTTGTTGATATACCTAATCCAAATTAAACAAGTCAATATATATATTAATTGAAAACTTAGATACTATTTTTATTTTTTTAACGAATTAAGAGAAATGATATTCCTTTCTTCTCCTCCTTTCCAATCGATTTCATTATTTTAAAAGCTAAAACATCTTGATAATGACCGTCTAAATATACGATATTTTTAATTTTATTTTAAAAATTAAATTCTTCCCTTAACTTTGAACAACAAACATTTTCAAATATCAAATATAAATAATTATTTATATTGTATTTGAGTTGAGAAAATTATTGCTTACCTTCAGCTCAAATTTCAATTGTTTTGTATAGTTTGATTGAACCTAGAATTTTTTTTAAAAAAAAGTTATATGTTTTTAATTATACATAATTTTAATATATGGGAAAAAATATTTACGGAATTTTTTAGACAAAAATAGTGTTAAACAAATTAGACAAACAAACTAATTTAATTCTGAACCCCCTGATTAGGTCTAATGTCTAGAGATTGTTTGACTCTTAAAAGTCAAACAAGTTTTTTAATTCCTTGTATAAAAAAAACAATAATGCTATTTTCTATATTGTTTTAAGTTAAAACTATAATAATATTCTCCAAATGGACATTTAACTTGATGTATTTTTATCAATTAAAATTACTTTTCTTTATAATAATAAATAAATTATGAGCTATTTATGTGTTAAAACCACCAAAAACTACGTACTTTGGTATTTTTGTTTTGCTTAACTTTAGTCAAAATTAAAAGGGAGAGATATCTCAATTCATAATCTACCTAAAGTGGATCTTTATCTTATTTTGTTCATAGTCTAGATATTTAGTCTTAGATGTATTAAGGAGCAACGCGTGATACTCGACTCCTACATCGATGGAAAATAATTGATATTATCGATATCTTCTCATATCATGATCTAGTTTCTAAATCTATAATCATATAATCAAAGAGATACATTATAACTACGATCCATCGATATATACAAGACTCAACATCCCATACACCAGAATTGAACATAACTCAAACTCAAAAACTATCTCAACAGTTATAACAATTAGCGCGTATACTCAATAAAATAATCGAGATACACGCAAACAGGTTAATGACAACACCATGGTCATCATGTAAAAGAAAATGTCAATAGGAATAATGATGAAGAAAGAAGGGCATTAAGGTCATTTAATAATCACATAAGATTGAGAAAGATGGTATAACAAGTAAGCTCAAAAGCGGTTTCTATAGATTTCTGCAAAATCGTTGGGTCGTTTCCCTCAGTCCAATTTATTTTTGGTTGAATACAACTCCGTCTTCTTCTTCTTCTCCTTCTTCTTCTTCCGTTTCATTATCAATAACAACACCGACTCCGGTTTATCTGTCTTTATTTTTATTATATAACTAGTCATTCATCATGTAAACGAGCTCCCACAAGCCCAATTTATACCCCAAAAGAAGAAGAAAAAAAGACGAATGGATTCATCTAAAAATCAAATTTCTTTCATCAATCAACACCAGTTTTTTCATGATCCTCAACAACAACAACAACAACAAATGGAAAATCATAAGAATCATCAGATTTCTTTTGGATTATCATCTACTAATCCTGAGAACTTCATGTAATTCTTTTTTTCCTCTTTATTTTTTGATAATTTTTCTTGATTTTTTTTATAACCGTCGAGTTAGCTTATGTGCAGCTCCCACTAGCACAAATATCGATAATTTTGTTTATCAAAGCTTGAAGAAATGAGAAATAATTGCCAAGGACATACGTCTCTACCTCTAAGTTGATCATCCTATCGACTAATGGACTATGAAGGGAGAGAAAACTCGAGTGACTTGATTATCCCCTTCATAGACCATTTATTAGGGTTGAGGATAATTAGAAGTGTAAATTGAGCAAGCAAAAAAAATAGTATTATTGTTTTTATTAAAATTTGAAACTGAGATCTAGTGGTTCTTATTGATTTACTTTATTAATTACTAAATCATGTGTTTTTAATATTTTTATTTTTATTTTATGTAATTAATTTGATTTTGTTTTGTATGAACAGAAGCAAAGAGAATAATAGTGGAGCTTATGATTTAGGTGAACTAGATCAAGCACTTTTTCTATATCTAGATGGACAAGATCCTTCTTCTTCATCAATTCAAGATCAAAGACGTATGTTAACTTTCTCTTTAATTCATTTTTCTCCGATCAACAGTAAAATTATCTTCATGTAATTCATAGATCATAAGTTTGAACCGTGGAAACAGTCGCTCTGAAATAATCTATTGAGATTCTCTGTGAGGAATAGTTGTAATTTTGGTCATGAGAAAAGCATGTTTTTTTGGACAAATTAAAATCTGATGGAATATATAGTACTATATACTTACTTTGACCAGATCTTCTCACAATTCACAAGAAAATAAGAAAAAAAATTCCATTTCTGATTTTAATCCAAAGTGTACAAATTAAAAGATTTTCTGCTTCTTCTCTTTTTTACTGTTCAATTAATTTGTCTTTTTTTTTCTGTAAATTATTTGTATGCATGACCATTCATAAAGGCATTTTTTTTTTGTGATATATTTTGCAGAGAATAATTACGGAATGAGGCCACCAACTCTCAACATTTTCCCATCACAACCAATGCATATTGAGCCATCTTCAACAAAGGTATATTTATTTAGTAATCGGGTAGTTTCTTATTCTTCGTAATTTTTCGTTCAAGTTATTAGCTGCTTTATTTTGCTCTGTATGTTGTTATTCTACTGTCATTTCTTTTTCTTCTTGCGGTAAACTTTCTCTTAATAACTTCTTTTTCGAGTCAAGAGTCTATCAAAAACAGTCTTTCTACCTACACAAAGATATGATAAGATTTGCATAGTACATCTTATCCTCTTCACGATTGTTGTTGCTATTTGTCTTACACCATCAGATTAAGTTGAACGAAAAATAATATATACATATAACTTTTTTACATTATCAATATATAACATAAACGTTATCGATAATTAGTGGAGTAAGAGTGTTAACTTCTCGATACACTCGAAGTATGTATACTTTTTATATCATCAGGTTAAGTTTGACCAACGTACCAATGACAAAGTAATTTCCCAAATCTGACATGATAATCTCGAAAATAAAATAACACCTTACGATATTTACTCAAACAATCATAAATGTATGTGTACGTATATGTATGTGTATAAATATATATATATAGCTAATAATGTTTCATTTTCTTGCAGTTAATTAACTATATATGTTTTAATTTGTTTGGTAGGCAAATAATAATGCACTAGTTTCTCAAGCTACAAATGGTTCCAAAAAATCATCTCAACCATCAATCGACAAAAGTGAACCACCCAAAGTTACTAAGGTATCATTACTTCTCATTTTCGTATTATAAATTCGTCGTTAATCTGTCACTAAATAGTCTATATATAGTTTGTATATGATTTCTCTATAAACCATCACTAAATCATAATCAAATAAAATTAGCGATAAAATTTTGCTAGACAAAAAATTGTTCATCGCCAATTTTTATTTGTTTTAAAAAAATAATAACGTCATTTCTTCATACTTTTTTTAGGGAGAGGGAAGTCGTAAGGTTCCAACTTCAAGTTCTGAGCAAGACGCACCTAAAACATCAGATCCCAAGGTGGGACTTAATTTTTTGTAAAATTACAAATTTCAAAAATATTTTTTTATTTTTTAAATTTTGTGTCGAGTCATTTAAATATTTTTATATGATCAAATAGTGTAAAAAATGACGAATATATTAAAGTTAAAGTTAAACTTGATAATATTAATTTTGTTTTTTGTTGCATGCAGACATTGAGGAGACTTGCTCAGAATAGAGAGGCAGCAAGGAAAAGCAGAATTAGGAAAAAGGTTCATTAATTAATTATTATAACTCTTTAATTTTACTATATAGTTTTTAGTGTAAATGTTGAAATTAAATAATGGCTTCATATATGCTTGAGAATTATTTTATTTTATGGTAACCTTTTTTTTTTTAATTATACAGGCTTATGTTCAACAGCTAGAGACAAGTAGAATAAGGCTCACTCAATTGGAGCATGAAATACAAAGAGCCAGATCTCAAGTAATTCACTTTGATTTCTCTTATTTTCTACTCATTGAATCAACTCATTGAAAAATACATGATTAAAAACAAATTTTCACTGAAATATTTTTTCTGTATAAAGACATTACTTTTTCTTTTCTTTTCCCAACGAATTCAATTAAAATATCTATAAAAATAATTACTGAATATTTTTTAATGGGATATTTCAATGGAAAAATAACAATTTTTTTAGTGATTCTTAACATATTACTAGCAAGATATTTTGGTAATTAATAATCTTCAATAATTATGTGTGTTTATGTGTTAAAAGGGATTTCATGTTGGAGGAAATGTTCTTCTAGGAGGAGACCAAGGCTTTCAACTTATTAATAGGACCAATATCAGCTCAGGTACTATTTATATTCCAATTCTCGATCTGATACAATCCTTTCGATTTTAATTGTGAAAGAATAATGAAGTCCATCCGAACATTACTATCATATCACTTTAGAAAGATAGATATATACATAAAATTAATCATAACAAGTGGACTAATATATACGTAAGATATATACATTTCTATTTTTTCTCTAGTATGTCAAACTAAAATTGTATTTTTTTATACGATCGACTTATATATAAGTTAAATTGTTTTTTGCATGAATTTAGATGCTGCGGTATTCGATTTGGAGTATGCAAGATGGCTGGAAGAACATCATAGACTAATATGTGAACTTAGACATGCAGTACATGAAGAACAATTGCAAGAGGATGAACTTCGTATTTACGTCGAAAATTGTGTGTTACATTATGACAATATAATGAACTTGAAGGGCATGCTTGCAAAATCTGATGTTTTTCATTTGGTTTCTGGCTTGTGGAAGTCTCCGGCTGAACGTTGCTTCTTGTGGATCGGCGATTTTCGTCCATCCGAACTTCTCAAAGTAAGTACTGAACGGTTATATGTTGTTATCTTTTCATATTCAAAATTATAATACGAGACTTTAGTTTATAATGAATAAGTATAATTGTCACTTAAGTCATCAGAACTTTTTGATAAAGAGCGCTTAAATTTTACATGAGAGGATATTCTGGCGTGGATTTGTATTCCAATTACTTAAACTCAAACTTTTCATTTATATTTTTAAAAAATTGAGTAATTAATATGTACATAAATAATGTATCATGAACCCCATAACACAAAAAGAGTTATGGTTCAAACCCTAGTTTTCATGAGGGTTATATATAGTATTTGAGCAAGATCCATCTCAATTATTGTGTATTGATATGTTGGACCATCATGTTAATTAAATTGTCCACACACCAAATGTTCAGTGTGAAGTGGGGTGTAAAATTTAGCGAAGACAAAAAAATATCACTAGGTAATTTTTTCCATTTGTCCTAATCTTGGTGGACAGAGTTACCTGATATCTGTTGCTAGTTAGGACTTAGGAGTAAGATAAATTTAAATTCTGAATCTGTCTCGATATATTGTAGGCATAGAGCATGATGTTGTGTGACTTTTGTGTAGATAAATTATGAGAGAGATGGATTACAAGACTTTCCCTTATAGAACCCTGTTAGATATATTTACCTACTCAACCAAAAAGCTATATATGTTTCTTACTATTTTTAAACAGTCATGATTTCTTCTAGATCTATATATTAACTTTAGTTGGTACTCCTATTAAGTACTAATTAATTAACAAGAAACAAAATTAAAGGACTTTTGTACTTTATATTTTATCTCCAACTACCACACTATTTGCTTTTATAATTTAATTAATTAGGTCATTTTGATATTATTGTGGAGGTTTATATTTGGATTAGCTAGATAGATAGCTAACTAACCTTGTTTGGTATTTTATGAATGGACTTAACTTATATAAAGTCAGTGTAATTCAATTTGTTATAGTACAATAGTTGTCTTACTTTATTTTCTAGGTAACTTGTTTGGCTTAATATGAACAATTATAAAAATATAGTTATTCTTAATCGCATAGTCTCATATTCAGTATTTGTTATTTAATTTTCTTTGTATTCTGCTATTTTATTGTTATATTTTTTTGATATCTTGCTTCGATGACTTCTCTTTTGAGACGATGGCCTAGCAGAACCAACCTCTCTACCTCACAATATGAGAAGTAAGATTTTCGTACTTTCTATACTTCTTAGACCCCATTTATGAAATTACATCGGATGATGGTCTTGCAGAAACAGAGCTAGGCTCAATAATTTTGACTAAAATCCTGTATTTGTGTTAACATTGAATATGCATAAATAGTTCATTCAAAATTCTTATATACTAAAAATTCTTGATCCGTCTCTGGTTAAACAGATTATATTGTGTCAGATAGAGGCATTAACAGAAAACCAATTGTTGGGAATGTGTGGATTACAAAAATCAACACAAGAAGCTGAGGATGCTTTGTCACAAGGATTAGAAGCTTTGAATCAGTCATTATCAGATACAATAATTGCCTCAGATGCATTAATATTGGGTAATAATAATGAAAATATGGGAAACTACAGGGCTCTTGCTATTAACCAACTCTCCACTGTTGAAGCCTTCCTTAGACAGGTATATTATATTATGTTATATTATATCATAGTACGTAGTAGTTCATTTGTCTATAGATTATGTGATTTTCTTTTTAGTCTGTTTAAAGAAAAAGTTATTTTTATTAAATGAATTTTGAATTTAATTTAACTTTAAAAACTAATTTAAATGGAGGAAAACTGTTCAAGACATAAAAAAAGTCCCGACTCAATACGAGACATTTTCTTCCAACAACCCCTTCACACTCAAGACACTTTTTGGACGGGAACGTGCACAATCATGGATTAGGTTTATTCACAAGCGCTCTTGTGTGGGGAACATCGAACTCAATGGGTTTGGCTTTGATATTTGGGCAATCATACTCCGTTTGAACTAACTTTTGGAGTATGAATTAGGCCTAAAATCGATTTAATTTAATATCGGGTCAAGTTCATTGGGTCCTTCGTGGGTGTGAACATATCCCGATCTATGATTGTGCATGCGCTAGTCCGAAATGTGTTTGCATGTGAGGGGGTGTGGCAAAGAAATGTCCCACACAAGATCGGGACAAGATCTCAGAACTCCTTATATATATATCGCTTGAGCAATCTTTCTTTTATGGAACTTGTTTTTTAAGTGAGGGTTAGGCCAAAGATTTATTTAACAACTTTCTCCTTTTCAATTTACGTGTATCAATTTAACTAGACATAAAATTTTAAATTTTATAATTTTAAACATATCGAATGAAATATAATACAAATTATTTATCAAGCATATTGTTTATTTATATTTATTATTGACTCTAATTAAAAAATATATATAGTACAATTTTTTAACAAATGAAGAAATAAATAATTTATTTTTTCCAGGCCGATAATTTGAGGCACCAAACAATTCATCGGCTGCTTCAAATCTTAACTACTCGTCAAGCCGCGAGGTGTTTTATAGCAATCGGCGATTATTTCCATCGGCTTCGAGCCCTCAGCTCGCTTTGGCTGGCGCGTCCTCGTCACGAATAATTAATTAGCTAGTTAATAATTAGCCTTTTGTAATCTTAATTTCTTCACCTATATTTCCCCCCTAAATGTTTCTATTACTTTTTTTTGTGTTGATATAGATGAAACATAGTTATAGGTAAAATGATAAAATTAGTACTTTATCAATTTTAATTTATATAACGATGTTTGGCTAAACACAACGCTTAAAAAAAGACTTTAAAAACATGTAATCTAAAACAAGTCTTCAGAATTTATATGACTATAAATCAACTCACTTAGCGTAGACTCTTTTTAAATTCTATATTTATAGCATATGATCACAAAAATCTCGGCTTCGTCCTAATAAGGAGAGTTGCTCTTTAGGTGTTACAACTTCACTTTTACTTGATTTAAGTTCTAATTATCAAATATCATATCTCTCTTTTACCTAGCTTTCCCTACCTACCCAAAAAAGAATATATGATTTTTTGTATAGATATTATCTCTCAACTAAAATTCAAGTTAGTTGACTATTAAACTATGAGACATCTAGAAGTAATTATTATTAAAAACAATGTCAAACTTATAATTGAATTGAGCATGAAAATGTTGTGTTGTCCTTTTCAAGATGGCATTGTTTTCTCAATAGTCATGGAGACAATTGAGACCATTCAGAAGAGATTAGGTAATCTAAATTGATAATGTATAACATCCTAACACAAAGTCAAACAATACAAATTAATTACTCCATCTGTTCATATTTACTTGTCCAGTTTGGACTTTGCATAGTAACACGATCATTTATCTCAATACTCATATTAATTAATCATAACTTCTATGATCAGGTAATAAGTTCACGACGTGAAAACAATCTCTCGCAACAATGAAAAGTGAGGTTCATCATATCTTCTCTAAACCCTGCACAAAGGGAAGGATCATTCTTGAAATGATCAAATTGTGTTCTTCTAACCTCAAGATAATTGGCAAATGAGGCTTAAAATGAACAGCATCAAACTGAAACCTAACAATTCACAGATACTATTTATGAGGGTAAAAAAAGAAGTGCATGAAACATAGAACTGCATCTCCTTATTACAACACAATTCAAGTATGAAACCAGCATCAAACACTATGTACAAATTCAAATGCATATCTCCACAATGTATGGTGAATACATATTCAAATGCATTCCAAAACAAAAACTTCAGCAGGATGTAAAGGTACATTCTAACAAGGAACAGAAAGATATCGAAAGATATCCTAATTCAACTAAGTGTTTGATCATCAGAAGATGATCCACATTACCTCCCTGTTCAGCAGCTCTACCTCCTTTCTCCAAAATAACCGAGTATGTGACCCTCAACCTTGATTGAGTTGAA
>JAJOOJ010000949.1:0-38440 GCA_029582625.1 Solanum boliviense | reverse complement strand
TTGAATATGTAAATCATGGTTGGTTTGTGGGTGGATGAACCTAACTCTATGAAAAGTTACATACCTCGATTTGGCGAAACAAATCCTCTATTCGTAAGAAACCTTGATCGTTCTTCCTTTTCTCCTCTTTCTCTCTTCTTGAGCTCCTCTCCAAACCCTAATCATAAATTAGGATTGTAAAACTGACCCAAATCAGATTTGACCCCAAAATATTTAATAAATTCATTTTAATCTCATGGGATAAGGAAAAGACCAAAATCCCCCTCACTAATTTGGGTAATTTTCCTTAAATGGATAGGGTGACTTCAAACAAGCATATCTTTCTCATTGTAGCTCGAAATTAGGAAACTCGGTGGTGTCGGAAAGTAGATTCAAAGACCTCTCATTTAATATATGATGGGCCGCTTAAATCATCTTGTACTGAAAGTAATGGTTGTTTGAAGTTAACCCAAAATTCACAACTTAAGCATAACTTGTAGAATTTCGGATTTGTCTCTTTTCTAAATTAGTTCTTTCTAAATTTAGCTCTTTCAAATACTGAGATGTGAAAATATCTCCCCTTTGGTAACATTATTCTTCGAATGAGAATACTCTAAGTAGACTAAGGGTGTTAAGCATATAACACACTACTCAAACACTTGATATGCAAAGTAGCACAACATATCAACTAAAACAAAATACCAAGAAAAAGATTAGTACCTTGATTTAAAATTTCTCCAGACTCAAAGAGATGTGGGTATCTCTTATTTATATCCTCCTTAGCCTCCCAAGTAGCTTTCTTGACAAACTGATTCCTCCATAAGACCTTAACTGATGCTACCTCCTTGGCTCTCAACTTGCGACCTGACAATCCAGAATCTGAATGAGAATCTCTTAATAAGATAATATAACCTTAATACCAATGTCTTCATTCGGAATAATAAGGGAAGCATCGATCATACACTTCTTCAACATTGAAATGTGAAATACCGGATAGATTGTTCCTAACTCTGACGATAGCTCCAGCCCATAAGCTACTTTGCCAATCCTCTTGGATATCATGTAAGGACAAATATACCGGGGACTAAGCTTTCCATTATTTCAAAACCTCATAACACCCTTCATGGGTGAAAGCTTCAAATATACCCAATCGTCCACCTCAAAATCTAAGTCTCTTCTCCTAACATATGTATAGGATTTCTGACAAGTCTGCACTATTTTAAACCTTTCTTGAATAATTTTCACTTTCTCGATATCTTGATGAACCAAGTATGGTCCTATCAACCTAGCTTCAACAACCTCCAACCATCCAATAGAAGATGTGCATCTTCTCCTATAAAAAGCCTCATAGGGAGCCATTTGGATGCTAGAGTGATAAATGTTGTTACAAGAAAATTCAATGAGAGGTAATTGATCATCCCAATTTCCCTTGAAATCGATCACACACACCCTAAACATATCCTCGAAAGTCTGAATTCTACGCTCCACTTGACCATCAGTAGGAGGATGAAAAACAGTACTAAGGTTCACCTTTGAACCCAAACCTTTCTTGAAAGACTTCCAAATTTATGTGGTGAATTGCGCACTTCTATCTGAAATGATGGACACCGGAACTCCATGAAGTCTGACTACCTCTTGAATATATAACTTAGCATAGTCCTCTGCTGAAAAGGTAGTCATTACCGGTAAAAAATGGGCTGATTTAGTCATTCAATCTACAATCACCCAAATCGAATCATGATTCTTGCGAGACCATTGTAAACCAGTAATAAAATCGTTATTGATCATCTCTCACTTTTAGTCCGGAAGTTCTATGTTTTGAGCCATACCACCGGGCCTTTGGTGCTCTATCTTGACATGTTGGCAATTCAGACACTTCTCAATGAACTCTGCAATACACTTCTTCATACTACTCCCCCAATAGACTTCTCTCAAGTCACGATAAATTTTTGTGGAGCCCAAATGGATAGAATATCTGGAGCTATGAGCTTCCTCCATGATCCTCTCTTAAAGTTCATCCACTGTTAGTACACACAAACTACCTTGATACCTCAATACACCATTTCCCCTTGTTCAAAAGCCATCACTTTTTACTTATGAACATTTGCCTTCAATTCAAGCAAAATAGGATCTTGGTCTTGATTCTCTTTCACCTCGGACACTAGCGACGATTCAGCCTCATTCATCACCACCACTCCACCTTCATTGGATTCCATTAACTAGACTACCAATCGTACTAGTCTGTGCGAATCTTTGGCTAACTCTTTCTTGTGATCCTCAACATGGGAAGTACAACCCACAAATAACTTGCTCAAAGTATCAGACACAACATTAGCATTACTTGGGTGATAGAGAATACTCATAGAATACTCCTTGAGTAACTCCAACCAGCTCCTCTTTCTGAGATTAAGCTCTTTCAGACTAAATACATACTGAAGATTACTCTTGTGATCGGTGAACACATCAACATGAAAACCATAGAGATAATGACACCATATTTTCAAAGAAAACACTAGAGCAACCAACTCTAGATAATGGGTTGGGTAATTTCTCGCGTGAATCTTAAGCTGTCTGGAGGCATAAGCTATAACTTTGCCATTTTGCATCAATACAAAACCTAGTCCAACATTTGATGCATCACAATACACAACAAAGCCTTGTGTACTCTCCGGTAGTGTCAATACTGGGTAGTAGTCAACCAAGATTTTAATTCCTGAAAGCTTTTCTTACAACCTTCAGACCATTGAAGCATTGATTTTGTATGATTAATCTTTGTCAAAGGGGATGAAATAGATGAGATCCCCTCGACAACCTTCTTTAATAACCTGTGAAATACAAGAAACTCTTAATATCAATTGGAGATATGGGTCTAGGCCAGCTCTGCAGTGCCTCAATCTTCTGAGCTTTAACTCGAATCCCATCACCTGAAACAATGTGGCCTAAGAATGCCACAGACTCAAGCAATAAATTCACCCTTAGAAAATTTAGCATACAACTCTTTATCCTTGAGAGTTTTAAGAACTACTCTTAGATGACTAGTATTATCTTCCTCAATCCTTGAATAAATCAGAGTGTCATCAATGAATACGATAACAAACATATCAAGATAAGGCTTAAACACTCTGTTCATAAGGTCTATGAACGCTGCAGGGGCATTAGTCAAACAAAATGACATGACTAGAAATTCATAGTGATTGAACACCATATATCCTAGACAGACCATAATGCAGATTCCAGAAGTTGTAGGTGCCACCGACGAGCACCACCCACAGACCGTAGGGTGACCCATGGACCCTAGGTGAGGTGTGTAGATGGCCACCTACAACCCCTCCCTCAGAAACCCATAAAATTTAGTTAAGTCCAAGACAACGCTAGGACCTACGGACCGTAAGTGGGATAATGGTCCGTGGTCCCAGGTCCGTGGTTCAGACCCCCAGAACCCCTTTCTCTGAAAGACAACGATGGTTGATAGGACGGACGGTGGGTCAGACAACGGACCATCGGTCAGCCCGTCCATTGGCCTTGACAGGTTTTAAGTAAGGGGTTGTTTGGTATATTCCCTATGCGTTGGACCCCTAAAACTACATCGTTTAACCCCTAAACTATGTCTAGTAACTTAATTAGAACTTACCCTAGTAAACTCATTCTCTAAAAAATCATCAAGTTGAACGAGAAGAAGGAGAAAGAGTCGACCAACCCTCTCCAAGAACTCAACAAGGTTTCCTCCAGTTCCAGCCCCAAAATCGAAGGATTTCTTCATGAAATTCGTCATCGAGTATGTGGGATTTCACTAGTGGATTCCTTTCATGCACTAGGTCCCTAGAATTCAGTTAGATTATTGATTCTCTATATTATGTTTAGACATAGGGTTTCTAGAACTTTAGATTATTGTTGTGATTCAGCTGTTAGACTAATCCAAATCATATTATCACGTTTTTGAGGTATTGTTGCTTAGTTTCTTGCATGAAACTCAGAACCCTAGTTGTGTATATTCGTTTAGTTAATGAATTACACTTACTAGGCTAGTTTATTTAGATATACATGCCTCAGTTAAGAATGTTCCATTATTAGTATAGTAATGTTGTATTTTCAGTAAGCATGTCAGTATTTTGAGCTATTCAATATTACAGAATTAAATAATAATGTGTTACTAACATAATCAGTTCGGAGTAGGCTTAATATCGAGTTGACTAAGGGATAGTTACCCTTATAGTCCCAGAACTACTTGCCCCCGTAGTATAAGTCCCCTCTGTGGGAAATTTTTTCAGTGATCACACCAGTCATTCCTTTATCCCTTGGCAAGGTATATTAGGTCCTCTTAATGGGGCGATGCATCAAACTCCACATATAGCTCTCGTGGTTTTATGTAGGTTAATAATAGCTCCCACAGTCAGATTTTAGTGTATTGACCAGGTTATTAGTTATAGTTCAGTATTCATTCTTAGCATGGCATGTACTTGGTCATTACATTCAGTTAGTTCAGTATTCTATATATTTTAGTATTTGCATTCAATTCAGATTATGTCATTGTTCTTTTTGCTTTGTTCAGTTATGTTTATATTGTTTAGCTTTATCTTATCCTGCATGCTCGGTACCTTTCAAGTACTAACGCATACTCTGCGCTACATCTTCTTGTGATGTAGGTTGAGGTCATCAACATAAATATCATGCATAGATCAGTTCTTGATCTCCAGTTCAGCAGTATCATTGGTGAGTCCTCATTCTTCGAGGATGATTGATATGTATTTTATTTGGTCATTCTTGATTTAGTTTCAGTTTTGCTAGAGTTAGCTGGGGGCATGTCCCATCATCTCTAGTCAGTTAGAGGCTTTCATTTGGACATAGTTAGATTCAGTTTTAGTTTTGAATTTGATCTTTCAGTTGTTATTGAATTCTCAGTTTTATATGTTAAAGACTTATAATGGGTATTCCCCATCATTTCACTTTATACCATGTTTAAGATTCCGCACAATATTTCTATGTTCAGTAAATCTTTAAGTATTCTTATGATATGCCAGCATGGTTAACTTGGGGTCGCTCGTGATCCTAGGTCTCGTGTTCACGTCTCAAGGGTAGGCTCGGGGTGTGACAATGACCATAGCGGCTCCTGAAAGCAATCTTAGGAATATAACTTTCTCTTACTCTCAACTTATAATAGCATGATCTGAGGTTTATCTTAGAAAAATAGGTGGCATCCTGAAGTTGATCGAATAGATCATCAATATTTGGAAGAGGATACTTATTCTTAATAGTAGCCTTGTTCAGCTGACGGTAATATATACACATTCTAAGAGAACCATCTTTCTTCCTAAAAAACGAGATCGGTGTGCCCCAAGGTGAGACACTTAGTTGAATGAAACCATTATCAAGAAGGTCTTTCAACTGCTCTTATAACTCTTTTAACACAGTTGGAGCCATTATATATGGTGGAATAGAAATAGGACAAGTGTCAAGAAGAATATCTATACCAAAGTCTATTTCTCTCTCAGGAGGGACTCCGAGAAGATCATCTTGAAAGACCTCTATAAACTCACTCACAACTGGAGTTGACTAATAGGTGGTGTCTCAATACTAGAGTCATTAGCTCGGACTAAGAGATAGATGCACCCCTTGGAAACTAACTTCCTCGCCTTAAGGTACGAAATAAAATGACCCTTAGTCATCGTTGAACTACTCCTCTACTTTAAAACTAGCTCATTAGGAAATTGGAACTTAACTACTCGAGTTTTATAATCAATTGAGGCATAACAGGCATGAATCCAGTCCATACCTAGAATAACATCAAAATCTACCATGTCTAACTCAACTAAGTCAGCCATGGCATCGATGTGATTGACAGAAATGGTACAGTCACGATAAACTCTTTCTGCTAGAATAGACTCACCAACAAGTGTAGAAACACTGAAGGGCTCAAGAAGTTGTTCGGGAATAATATTGAACCTCACAGCTATATATGGAGTCAAAAAAGAGAGACCCGCACTTGGATCTGGAAAAGCATATACATCAAAAGAAAAGACTTTGGTCATACTAGTGACAACATATGGTGAATTCTCTTATTCTTGATGACTGGTGATAGCATGCAGACGGTTTGCTCCTCCACATGTCCCTTAAGTAGCTCCTCTAGGTACAGCTTTGGCTGGCGGATCCACTGAAGAAGATTGGGCTCTATTGCCCCCATTACCATTTCCCTGCATGTTCTTAGGAAACTTGCTCATGAAGTGACCGTTCTTACAACAATTGAAACAACCAGTAGAGTTATCATGACACACTCCTGAGTGGTTCCTACAAAACTTAGCACATGTAGGAGTCCCATTACCTACTTGTGCCACACTACCTTGAGGCTGTGCAGGTCTAGCTCTGATGTTCTGATAATTCTGATTCTTTAACTCACCTCTATTCCTTTGTGCAGGTGCACTAGCAAATGGTAGAGTATGTCCATTTGGCTTATGTTGAAAGGATGACCGGTGTGCATTACATTTCTTCTGCCCAGACTCATTTCCTATTGTTTTAGCCTTCTTGTTCCAGAACTCTTCTCTATCTCTTGCTTATCTTCTTCAACCTGTTGCACATAGGTCATCAGCCTTTCTATGTCCATGTCCCCTATTAACATCACAGCCTTACCCTCTTTGCTTGAAAAACAAGATAATCCAGAAACAAACAGACTCATCCTGCTCCATATTTTAGCAACAATCTCCGTAGCATAAGGAGAAAGTTGAGTGAACTTCATGTTGTATTGATGCACACTCATGGATTCCTGCTTAAGTGTGAGGAGTTTCTTTAGCTTTGCCTCTCTTAGCTTACGGGGAAAGAAGCACCCCATGAATGCACCTTCAAACACAACCCAACTCAGAGTTGGTACTTCCTCAGCTCGACTCTTATTCCATTGGTCAAACTAGATTCTAGCAACACCATTAAGTTGGTATGCAACTAGTTTGACTCGCTTAATATCAGCTACATGCATAACCTCAAAAACTTTTTCCAACTTTTCCATAAATTTTTTTGGATCCTCAATGACACATGAACCGGTGAAGTTTGGAGGATTCATCCATAAGAACTCACAGATCTTGGATGTATCTGCCACATCCTGTCTATCACGACCCAAGGGTACCCCCTAGAGGTAACATGGCACATTGGACCCGAAAGCCACCATTTAAGACACTTAGCATATCATAACACAATTAAAGAACAATAACGAGTAAAACCACATTTCGAGTCTTAAATATTTTTTCATAAAAGCAAGCGGAAGTCTAGACTTGTCTCAATTATCCATCTCTTACAATGGAAGTATCAAATAGGGTCACAACCCTTACAACATAGTTCTCAAAAAAAAGTATGACAAAGGAAACTAAAATATCACCATCTGTCCTTGAACCATAAGGACTCACCAATAAACAAGGAGAATAGTCAATCCATGCTTTGACCAAGAAGGACATCACCTCAAGACAATAATGATCGAATCAACAAAACAATTAGGTCATAATCATATTCACTTTACTTTCATAGTGATCTAAATGAATATACCTAAACATCATAAGCATACATACGTCACATACTTTGCCCATCAAGGACCATAGATCACATTCAATCAACATATCTAGAATTACTACATTAGACATGAATGATAACATGATTTAATTACTATTATTACTACAAGCACGATTTCATAATACTCTTCTTTCAACAATTTCACCCACACTTTTAGATCCAATTTGGGAAATAGGGGAATGCATGGATTCTTGGGGGAATTCATCATAAATCAACAATAAATCATCAATTCAATCATAATCTATCATAAATCAACCATTAAAACCGTTTTTGGAAAGAACCAACAAGATTGAGGTAAAACCCTAACTTTCGGGAAATCACTAGTTTTGAAATTGAATTTGGAGGGAATCCTTGGATGGAGATTATCCAAGAACGAAGGACTACCATACCTTAGTAATGATTCTTCAATGAATTTGAATGAAATAGCCTTGATTCATCAAGCCCACGGCTCCAATTTTTGCTCTTTTTCTTCCTTGAGTTCTAGAGAGAGAAATTTTGTGTGAAAGATGAACTTTGGGGCTTTGATTTTGGGTGTTTTGAAATATGAAGTAATTGGGTGTATTTTTACTTAGAATGCCTTATATGGTTGTATAAAAATAATAAAAAACGACCTCACTTTGATAGGGCTTAAAAATGAAATACCAAAAATAACCCTCACTTAAAGTTAGTTGCCCAGGTGCGACGAGAGGCCCCACGAGCCGTGGTGATGACCATGAGCCATGGTCCCTCCCATGGTCTTGGGGCAGTACCTAGGCAGCTTGTACCTTAAGCTCACACGACCAAGGCAACTCCACGAAGGGCTCCACGAGCCGTGGTCCCTCTCGTAGACCTTGAGGCAGTGGCTAGGCCACTTGCTTGCCTCTCTCACACCCCTAAATCTCCTCCACAAGCATTCCCATGAGCCGTGGTCTACACCACGAGCCGTGAAGTGGCTCGTGAAGGAGGGCCCATTTTGGGCACTTTTGGGGAGCTTACTGCCTAGGCTGCCACGGAACACACCATGAGCCGTGGTGGTGGTCTTGGTCACTAGGGCATTGCCTAAGGGAGAATGAACTGCTTTGGTCCTCTCCCTTTGGGCCTTGCCCACTTCCTTGACTCTTACCCTCTCGTTTTAGTTCTAGTTTAGTCTACAAATTTTCGGAATGTTACAATATCTTCCCCTTGGGAACAATCATCCTCGAATGATGATCTAAACACCTTATGGAATTAAAGACTCAATACTAGCACCACATTATGCATGAAACATCAAAATAATGCACAATTCTAAGGAGGAAATATCAACTCCTTCTCAAAACATAGTCAATGCAATACAAAGAAGTAGGAACTACATCTAACAAACCAATATTCATGAAACTCAATATTTCTCATATTCATAGGAGGAACTATCTTCTCAAACAAAAATAATGCTCAACACAACATCATGGTGCCAATATGAAATTACTCTCAAAAGCATTCTAAAGCATACACATCTCATGAAGTCAAATAGGTAACTCATACTAAATGCACAACAACATAAGGAACTTAAATCATGAAAACTCACTTTCTCACTAAACATGAATTTCATCAAGAGCATGCATAATTTAAGGAAATCATGGAAAAGCTCATATAACACACATGATTTCTAAAACGCTAAAACTCAAGAGGGACTATTTACCTCATGCTTGAATAGGAGTAGAAAGAAAGAGATGAGGATATCGAGAGTTCATATCGACCTCAGCCTCCCAAGTAGCACCCTCAACTAAATGATTTCTCCATAAAACCTTCACGAAAACTACTTCCTTGATTCTCAATCTCTTGACTTGCATATCTAGGATTTCTCCCGAAACCTCTTCATTGGAAAGGCTTTCATCAACTCCCAACCCTTCTAGGGGAATAATGGATACCGGATCCCCAATACACTTTTTAAGCATGGAGACATGAAATATCGGATGAATCGGGGCTAACTCATTTGGCAAATCCAACTCATAGGCAACTTTCCCAATACGCTTCAAAATTTGATATGGGCCTACATACCGGGGACTAACTTTCCCTTTCTTGCAAAGCCACATCCACCCTTCATGGGTGAGAGTTTCAAATAGACCCAATCATTAACTTCAAATTATAGATCCCTTCTTCTCACATCGACGTAAGATTTTTATCTACTTCGAGCCATTCTCAACCTCTCTCTAAGGAACCGAACCTTCTCAATAGCTTCATAAACCAATTTGGGACAAATAAGAGCAATTTTAGCTACCTCAAACCGACTAAATGGAGACCTATATCTCCAACCATACAAGGCATAAAAAGGAGCCATATCAATACTAGAATGATGACAATTATTATAGGTAAAATCTATCAATTTTAAGTGGTCATCCCAATTACCTTTAAAATCTATCACACATGCCCTCAACATGTCCTCTAAGGTCTGATATGTGCGTTCAGCTTGACCATCCATTTGGGGATGAAAAACCCTGCTAAGCTTGACCTTAGTACCAAGCCCTTTTTGGAATGACTTCCAAAAGTGTGAAGTAAATTGAGTACCCTGATCCAAAATGATGGATAAAGGAACTCCATGTAACTTCACTATCTCCCTTATGTACAAGTTGGCACAGTCTTCCGCCGAATGAGAAACCTTGACGGGAATAAAGTGGGCTGATTTTTTCATCCTATCTATAATGACCCAAATGGAATCATGTTGCCTTCGGGTATGAGGCAAGACCACAACAAAATCCATATTCACCTCTTCCCACTTCCAAGTGGGAATAGGTATATCTTGCAAAAAGCCTCCCGACCTTCGATGGTCAACTTTAACTTGTTGACAATTGGGACATTTGGCTACAAATACCACAATATCCTTTATCATATGGTTCCACGAATAGACTTCATGTAGATCCCGATACATCTTGGGGGCTCCCAGATGAATATATTACAGAGAACTATGAGCCTCCTCTAAAATTTTCTCTCTCAAACCATCAACATTCGGAAGACATAATCGACCTTGATACCTAATCACCCCATCTTCCCTTTGGGAGAAAGCCTCAACGGACTTCTTGAGTACCGACTCTTTAAACTCCACCAATAAAGGATCAATCTTGTTTAGATTTCACATCCACCACAGAGGATGATTCAGAGCCATTATGAACCATGAACCCACCCTTGGTGGAATCCACTAGTTGGACACCTAGCTGGGCCAATCTATACGCATCACAAACTAACTCTTTATTTTCATTTTCTATATGAGCCACACTACCCATGGACAATCTACTAAGTGCATCCGCTACAACATTAGCTTTGCCGGGGTGGTAAAGGATCCTCGTGTCATAATCTTTCAAAAGTTATAACCACCTTCTTTGTCATAGATTCAAGTCTTTTTGACTAATCACATATTAAAGACTCTTTTGACCGGTGAAAACATCCACATAGACCCCATACAAGTAATGTCTTAAGATTTTCAAAGCAAACAAAACAGTCACTAATTTAAGATCATAGGGTCAGATAATTCTTCTCATGCACTTTAAGTTGCCTTGAAGCATAGGCAATCACCTTACCATGTTGCATGAGCACACATCCCATCCCACTCTAAAGGCGTCACAATATACCACAAACCCATCGCTACTCTTCGGTAAGGTCAACACCGGAGCATAAGTAATTTTATCTTTCAACTCTTTGAAACTTTTCTCACAAGCCTCCAACCACTCAAACTTGGCTTTATTTTGAGTTAAAGCCGTCAACGGAGAAGCAATGGAGGAAAATCACTCAAAAAACCTCCTATAGTAACCAGCCAAATCCAAAAAGCTTCTAATGTTGGAAAGATTTAGAGGTCTAGGCCAACTCTTGACTGCGTCCGTTTTCTTAGGATCTACCTCAATACCCTCACTTGACACAATATGACTAAGGAAAGCTACAAACCTTAACCAAAACTCACACTTGATATACTTTGGAAAAAGTATTTGGTCTTTAAGAACTTGCAATACATTTCTCAAATGGTCCACATGTTCATTCTCACTCCTTGAGTAGATCAGGATATCATCAATAAACACGATCACAAACATATCAACGTATTGCCTAAACACCATATTCATCAAATCCATAAATGTCATCGAGGCATTTGTCAACCAACATGACATAACCATAAATTAATAGTGACCATACTGGGTCCTACAGGTCGTCTTGGGAATATCAACCCCTCTCACCGTTAGTTGGTGATAATCCGAACAAAGATTAATTTTGGAGAAATAGCTTGAAGTTGATCAAACAAGTCATCGATTCTCGGAAGGGGATATCTATTATTGATGGTCACTTTGTTCAATTGAGGATAGTCAATACACATTCTAAGATACCCATCTTTCTTTCTAAGAAACAATACTGCAGCAACTAATGGAGAGATACTCGAACGTATAAAACCTTTATCTAGAAAATCCTTTAATTGCTCCTTCAACACTTTCAACTCGGTCGGAGCCATAGTATAAGGAGGAATAGAGATAGGTTGCGTATCCAGTAAAAGATCAATGCCAAAATCTATTTCCCGCTCATGAGGAATATTGGGCAAGTCATCGAGGAAAACTTTCAGAAACTCGTTCACTACCGGAACCGACTCTAGAGAAGAGGTTTCAGACTCAACATCCATCCCCCTAACAAGATGGTAGATACACTCTTTGGAGATCATTTTCCTAGCTTTAAGGCAAGAAACAAATTGACCTCTAGGAATAGAATCCCCCCCCCCTCCACTCTAAAATAGGCTCATTTGGAAATTGAAATTTAACCACCCGAAACCTATAATATATAGAGGTATAACATGCATGCAACCAATTCATACCCAAAAGCACATCAAAGTTTAACATGTCTAACTCTACCAAATCCCTCAAGGTAACTTTATGAGAAAAAGAAATGAGACAACTTCTATAGACTTTTTTAACCACCACCGAGTCACTAACAGAGGTAGAGACCGAAAAAGGTTCTACTAACACTTCAGGGAATTTTTCAAACTTCATGGCCACAAAAGGTGTAACAAAGGACAAAGTGGCACCGGGGTCTAGCAAGGCATATACATAAATAGAAAATACTTTTAGCATACCAGTCACCATATCCGGGGACCTCTGTTGGTCACCTCGGGATTGAAGAGAGTAAAAGCGGTTTTGATTTTGAGCATTGGAGTTAGAACCGCATGAAGGAGCTTGTTTATCTTACCTTTCCTTAACCTTGAGCATAGGACAATCTATCATTTTGTGGCCACTCTTCCCACAACCATAGCACCCATTCGAGCCAACTAAGAATTTGTCGTCATGTTTTCTACCACATTTTGGACAATTAGGCCTAGCAACATAAGAACCACCACTATTACCTCCTTGAGGTTTAGGGTTAGACACCCTATCATTGTTGACCCTTGGGGGAGCACTACAGGAGCCTTGGTTGGAGAACCTTTGTTTAAACCTTGTTTGACCTTGTCCATCGGACTTAGCATTGGAGAAATTCCCATCAACGGTTCTAGTTCTTTTCACCTCCCTATTCTTGTCTTGAAGTTTCTCTTCCTCCATTTGTTGAGCATACACCATGAGACGTGAGATACCCATATTATCATGAAGCATTGCCAAAAGACATTCTTTACTCACCAATCTAGACATACCCGTCAAATACCTACTTATCATGTCCCTTGAGTCCGCCACCAAAGCCGGAGCATACTTGGACAATTGGGTAAACTTTAGAGAATATTCTTAAACACTCATACCTCCTTCATAAAGGTTACAAATTCTTCCACCTTAGCTTCCCTCAACTCTCGGGGAAAGAGCCTATTACGTAACACCAATTTGAACACTTTCCGATCTATTGGGCCCGCTTCTACCTGCCTATTGTTCTTCCATTGAGTATACCATACTTGAGCCGGACTGTTTAATTGGTTGGTGGCTAACTCCGCTTTATCTACTGAAATCACCCTCATGGCATCAATTATCTTATAAACCTCTTCATGAAACTTTGAGGATCCTCTCCCACTTTGGAACCGAGAAACACGGGAGGGTTCATTCTAGCAAAATCCCTCAATCTAGAAGCCACGGAATTCACATTAGTGTTAATAGGAGCAATCACCTCTCAAAGTGATCTAAATGCATATACATAAACCTCATAAACATACATACTTCTCATGCTTTACCCTTCAAGGACCATAGATCACATTCAATCAACATATCTAGAATTACATTAGACATGAATGATAACATGATTCAATTACTATTATTACTACAAGCATATTTCATAATACTCTTCTTTCTACAATTCACCCACACTTTTAGATCTTATTTGGGAAATAGGGGAATTCGGGTTGTTGGGGGAATTAATCATAAATACACAATAAATCACCAATTAATTAATAACCCATCATATCAACCATTAAAAAAGTTTTTTGAAAGAACCCACAAGATTTAGGTCAAACCCAAACTTTGGGGAAATCACTAGTTTTTGAAATTGAATTTGGAGGGATTATCTAAGGATGGAGATTATCCAAGGATGAAGGAATACCATACCTTAGTAATGATTTTTCAAAGTAATTGAGTGAAATAGCCTTGATTCTTCAAGCCCTAGCTCCAATTTTTACTCTTCTTCTTCCTTGAGTTCTAGAGAGAGAAATTTTGTGTAGAAGATGAACTTTGGGGTTTTGATTTTGGATGTTTGTAATATATGAAGTAATTGGGTGTATTTTCACTTAAAATTCCTTATATGGTTGTATAAAAAAATACAAAACGACCTCATTTTGATTGGGCTTAAAAAGGAAATACCAAAAATAAACCTCACATAAAGTGACTTTCCCAGGTGCCACGAGGTTCCCATGAGCCGTGGTCTTGAACACAAGCCGTGGTCCCTCTCGTGGTCTTGGGACAGTATCTAGGTAGCTTGTGCCTTAAACTCACACGCCCAAGACAACTTCATGAAGGACTTCACGAGCCGTGGAGCTAGCTACGAGTCGTGGTCCCTCTCGTGGATCTTAAGGCAGTGGCTAGGCCACTTGCTTGCCACCCTCACACCAGTAACTCTCCTCCACGTGCCTTCCCATGAGCCGTGGTCTTCACCACGAGCCATGAAGTGGCTCATGAAGGAGGCCCCATTTTAGGCATTTTTGGGGAGCTCATTGCCTAGGCTACCACGAACCACACCACGAGCTGTGGTGGTGGTCGTGGTCAATAGGGCAATTTCTATGAGAGAGTGGACTGCTATGGCCTCTCCCTTTGGCCCTTGCCCACCTCCTTGACTCTTACCCTCTCGTTTTTGTTCTAGTTTAGTCTACAAATATCTAAAATATTACACTGTCGAACCCCTCCATGTTGCTGAGCTTGGTTGGTAATCACGTGACTCAACATCCGGATAACATCCCTGAACTCATCATTAATGACTTCTCCTTGGGGTTGCACTTCTGCTGCATTGGGGACCCTTTGATCATGAGGATCAACATTCCTCCTAGCAGGACAACCTCGAACAACTCTCTGTGGAGGCATGATCTGAAAGATATGCACAAGCACAAATTAGAAAAAAACTTTTATAGAATTGAATTTTATCACAAGAAAAGAGTATGAAAGAAGTGAGATAGTTCCTAAATGTCGTTGCCTTCTAATTATAGATGTGGCTTGCTTCACACCGATTACTAGGACTCTAGAGACACGACTTCCTTGACACTCGATGACTCTTAAACTCTATTATTTGTTACCAAGTTTATCACACCTCAAGCCTACACCTTAGGCATGCTCGGCACTAGAGAACGGCACTAGAGAACCATTATAGGCCTTATGTAAACCCTTAGCCTGGCTAAATATTTAGCGGAAGACTAACTCAATAATAAAACAACTTAAAAAATAAAGTTTACTCAACTATCTCAAAATGATAAACTCATAAATGTTTAAAGAAACATTCAAATGGCCCTAAGGGCAACTCAAGTCTAGAACATTACTAACTTCAATAAAAAAGACTCATGAACTATTTCCTTCTATCTATCTAGGAAGACTCTACTAACTGATTTGGGCGTCGGGACAAAACCTACGACATCCTAACAACAAAAATGAAATGATAAAACATAAATGAGGGATCCTCTGGAAGCAAGGAGGCTCACCAAAAAACTCTCAAATTGCAACTGAATCAACAAAGTGTTGGTTGATGACCCTTGTTACCTATATCTGCATTATGAAATTATGCATGCCAAATAGCGTCAATACATGAAATGTATGAGCATGTAGGGGAACACTAAACATAACCTGCATGCTTGAACTGATAAAAAGAAGACATACTCACTCAACTCTACTCAACTTATGGATACTCAACGCAATGCAATATTAAACGACCATAAAAGTGCAGTTTATATAAAGCATTTAAAATAGTAGATAACAACTCAATGTATTCAAAAATACAATATATATATATATATATATATATTTGTATGTAAAAATACAAAATAAACTCTATTTGGGAGATTCTCTAACCGACAACAATCACAATGAGGTATGTGATGATACAACATTTCACCCACACTGCTAGAACTGTCATAAACCTTGCCGGGGTATAAAAATCCTTAACTAAGTGGATCCACTAGTCTGTGCTTAAAAACTAATAAAGAATCATCTAAAAGTATAACCCTTTCTACCCACGTTGGCTACATAGTTTATGGTGTTGTGAGTTGTTAGAACTCTCCCCCATATCGGTGCTCAATACTACTCCAATAAGATAACCTAGCTCATATATTTTAGAAAAGAATTTCCTCTTCCTCAACTTTGAGATTATTACTCAAAAGGTTTCTCTTAAAATGGATAGTACTCAATACTCTTCATGAACTCTTTTTGGGAATCGGTGTTTCCTCTTTTCTTAAATGTAAAAACATTTCTCTTGGGAATACTTAGTTTCCACATATTCATTTTTGAAAAAAATGAAGCTCAACTTTACTTTTTCTTAACTCAAGTACTCAAGGCCTAAAATAAGTTTAAAATATTGTAAAAGACATCTCAAAATGACTCGAAAGAACTCTGAAGACCTAACTCTTAATTCTACCTTGAATTTCAATTATTAATTCAAGGTTTGTGATTCATATTATGAATGATCTCTTGATGTTTAGATGTAACTTAGAGTAGGAAAAATCTATAGGTAGTAAAGGTACACTTTAAAAGGACTTGGACTAAGAAAACGATGGGAAAAGGGTGGGGGTAGGCAACCCTGGCGCACTACTAGCGCGGGGCACCAACCTCTGAACTTCAGAGACTGATTTCTGGCGCACAGCTGGCGCATCGACCAAGACCTTCTGGTGCATCAAGGGCGCGCCACCCAAGACCTACTGACGCATCGAAGGCGTGTCGCCCCATACCTTCTGGCGCATTGGGGGTGCGTCTCTCTAGCCTCTCCCCAGAACTTCCCAACAAATTTTTTTTCTCATTTTCGTACCCTTATTCATCTAGAATCAATTTCTTTTCTCAAGCTTTCCTTAGATTCATTCACCCAATACAAGTACATGAGAATCTACTAAAAAACAAGCCTCAAACTCATACGTCTATCTCAAAAACTCATCAAACCTATCCTAATTCAAGAACGAAAGCAATACTTCAAGAATACTTCTTAAATTCATCAATCTTTTTGGACGAATTCAAATATGTAAATCATGATTGGCGTGTGGGTGGACGAACCCAACACTATAAAAACATGGCGAAACAAATCCTCGATACGCAAGAAACCTTGATCGTTCTTCCTTTTGTTCACTTTCATTCTTCTTGAACTCTTCTCAAAACCCTAAGCATTTATTAGGATTGTAAAATTGACCGAAATCAGATTTGACGCAAAAGTATTTACTAAATTTGTTTTAATCTGATGGGGTAAGGAAAAAACCAAAATACCCCTAACTAATTCGGGTAACTTCTCTTAACTGGACATGCTAACATTAAACGGGCATATCTCCCCCATATGAGCTCAAAATTTAGCAATCTTGGTGGTATTGGAAATATGATTCAAAGAACTTTCATTTGATATCTTATGGTCCACTTTACTCGTCATGTACTGAATGTTATGGTCATTTGAATTTTACCCAAAATTTACAACTTAAGAATAGCTTGTAAAATTTCAGATTTGGCTCTTTCCAAATTAGTTCTTTCTAGATTTAACTATTTCAAATAACAAGGTGTTACAAGTAGAAACATGACCATCATTCTAGGATTATACTCCATACCTTACGAAATTAGCAGGACTATGCCAAATTCACTAAGTATGAGTTTTTGAATGAGTCTGTAGCATTCATGGGGCACGTTGTGTCAAAGGATTGGATTATGGTCGATCTGTCAATTAATGAGGCAATTCATGGTTGATCTTTGGCCTACTTCCCCTACTAAATTATTTTAGTTTCATCAAATTATCGGGCTACAACAAACGGTTTTTGGAGTAATTTTATTTTATTGTTGCATCTTTGACTAGGTTCACTTATAAGAATGTCCATTTCAGTGGTCTGACGAGTGTGAGACAAGATTTCTGGAACTAAAGGCCCTATTGACTTCAATGCCAATTATGATCCTTCCAATTAAAGGTTATGGGTTTACAGTTTACTGTGATGCTTCCTATGTTTCCCTAGATTTTGTGTTGATGGAACAAGGTAGGGTTATTGCATATGGTTCGAGACAGCTGAAATATCACGAGAAGAACTACCCAACTCGTGACTTGGAGTTTGCGGTAGTAGCCTTCATTTTGAAGATATGAAGGAACTACTAGTATGGAACTTACTATGAGGTATTAAGAGATCACTTTTGACTTTAGTACATTTTTAGCTAGAGTGACCTTAATCTTAGCTATAGAGGAATGACTTTTGTCTTTACACATTAGGTCATTAGCAAACCGGATGATTCGTCTTGATATTTCTAAGCTTGAAACAATGCTTGCTTGTGTAGAGGGTAGATCTTCTATGATGGAGCAGATACGGGCACAAAAAATTGAGGACTTGAGGTTAAGGGTTCTTCGATATAGGATACTTAGCAACAAGGCAAGGAAAGAGACCTAAAATCTGAGGGTATTTTCAAGATTGAGGGTCATATATGTGTTCCTAGAGTCGGAAATTTCGTCAGGCTGATCTCTAAGGAGTCTAGTCTTTCTAAATATTATATTCATCCTAGTGCTAAGACGATATACCGTGATCTGAGGAAGCACTACTTGTGGTATAGGATGAAGATGGATATTTCAATATTTGTGGCTAGGTGCTTAAATAGTCACAGTCTAGGTGGTTTTACCCAGCAGGTACCCATTCCATAGTGGAAGTGGGAGCGCATAACTATGACAGGATTCTTAGCAAGAAGTCTAGGAAGGATACCTAAAATCTTTAAGGTATTTTCATGATTGAGGGTCATATTTGTGTTCCTAGAGTTGGAAATTTGACCAGGCTGATCTCTGATAAGGTCTATTTATCGAAATATTATATCCATCCTAGTTCTAAGAAGATATACTGTGATCTCAAGAAGCATTACTTTTGATGTGGGATAGAGAGGGACATTTCAACATTTGTGGCTAAGTGCTTAAACTTTTAGCTGGTGACGTACGTGCACTAGGGGTCAAGTGGTTTGACCCAGCAGCTATCCATTCCAGAATGGAAGTGGGAGAGCATAGATATGGACGTTTTGGTAGGCTTTCCATGTACTTTTTGGAGTTTTGATTTTAATTGGTTGATCGTGGATCAATTAACTCATTTTCTACTGGTTGAGACGACCTACAATTTAGAGAGAATGGCTCGAATTTACATTAAGGAGATTGTATGTTTACATAAGGTGTTGGTGACTATCAGTTCACATCACGGTACTCAGTTATGTGAATAATTTTGGAGGTCTATTTGGAGAAGTTGGGTACCCAATTTGAGTACAGTATGGCTTTTCATTCTCAGAGTTACGGTCTGTCTGGAAGGACTATTCGGGTCTTAGAGAACATGCTTCAGAAATGTGTTATTACTTTCGGAGGTTAGTAGGACCTATTTTTACTCTAAAGGAAACTGATTATTATAATAACTACCATTCGATTATTCTAATGGCTCAATTTGACGCATTGAATGGTAGGAGTTGTTTTTCTCTAACAGGGTAGTTTTAATGCCTTCAAGCATAGGATGTGGGGCATCGATTTGTTGTGTGATTCGATGGATAATGTTTGTATGATCTAGAAGTGACTTTGTACAACCTAGAGTCGGCACAAGAGCTATTCAGATAAAAAAGTTTAGACCCTCGAGATCACGGTGGGTGATCGGGTATTTTTGTGATTCTCTCCATAAAGGCTATGTTGAGATTCATGAGGAAGGGCAAGCTTAGAGCTAGGATTATTGTCCATTTTGATATTCTAAGGTAGATTAGAGATGTTTCTTATGAGTTTCCCTTACCTCCAACACTTTTGAGAGTTCACCCTATCTTTTATGTTCTTATGTTGAAAAAGTATGTTCCCGATGAGTCTCACATGCTTTAGTGGGATATGGTTCAAGTTGATGAGTCATTCGCTTTTGAGGAGAGGCCTATGGCTATTCTATATAGGAATGTTATGAGGTTGTTGGCTAAGGAGATTACATAAGTAAAGGTTTAGTGGAGGCATTGTCTAGATGAGGAGGCTACTTGGGAGACTGAGCTTAACTTGATGACCAGATAACCTTATCTTTTCGTGCCTTCACGTACCTTTTCTTTCTTTAACTTTCAAGGAGGAAAGTCGTTTTAGTAGTGAATGTTGTAATGAACCTCATGGTCATTTGCATGTCTTTGTGTTCTATTAGTTTTTTGCCCCTGCGTGTAGTTTTCTTGTGGTGTTTGTGTTTTGTTGTGATTAGTGGCATTCGTCTTGAGTTGGTGAGGAGAAATTTGTGTGAGGTTTCCTTTTTTGGAAGTTCTTAAGTGAGGATTTACTTTAGTGAACATCATGAGATTTGAGTGTCGGATGAGGATTATTGCAGTTCCATTAGCTTTAAAAGGACCATTTTTGTCTAGTGGCATGTTTTTTTAGGTCCCAAGACTTTCGGTGCAAGTTTGAACTATAAGTCGTTTTAGTTTTGAAGATTAGCTAAATTTTGACTTCAGTCAACATTCTTGGCAAAGGCACTCGAATGATAATTCTGTCAACGTGGTTTGCTCTAGAATATCGAGATTGGTGTACAATGACCTTTGGTTCAGATCCTGAGGTGATTGAGATGACTTTGTGGCATTCATGGACTTGTTTCTGTGTTTTCTTGGTTAATATTGAATTGAGTCAACACTCTAACGAGACGACCTCCGTTGGTTGTTTCATGATTTTCTTGAGTTCGGAATGTCATTTATAATTAAATAGCATTCTTTGTATGCATGCATAAGACCTTGAATGAATCTTGAAGGTCCATTCATAGCTTGGAGCATTATTGATGCAATAGTTATTGGTGTGGATTCTTTAGCAGCCCTTGACAACTTTGGCAGTAGCCTCATAAGCGGCCTGGGTGTCACTCTAGCATAAAGGCTTCAGGTAGCAGGGGCCGCTTTTGCCTCACGAGTGTCTTGGAGCTGGGTCACTTTAGTGGCCAGCTGCATGCATTAGCGTTTGCCACTTAAGTTGCCACATGACCTCTTTACTGCATATCATTGATGTTTTTTCACATGACCGCTCTACCGTTTAAGTTGCCACATGCAGCTTTACTGAACACTATCTTTAGAGAAATGCATCCGAAAGATAAAGATCTTCCTTGCCTCTCCCTTTTTGATCCTTCTGCATTCAGAATAGTTGAAAGAAATGCATCACACATTAGTTTTGGAGACAGTTTAAAAAATATAAAGAATATATCATTTCATTTGCATCCAAGCATATGAATAAAGCCCAACAAAATTATCCAACAATAAAAAAGGTAACTTCAGTAATAGTTTTATGTATTTCTAAATTTCAAGTTGATTTACTTAATAAAACTTTTTCATAGCAAATTGATTGTAAAGCTGCAATATCTATTTTTCTTAAGGATGTTCAAAACCTTGCCTCTAAAAATACATTTTCTAGATGGAAAGCTATTTTGTCTATTTTTTATTTTTGATATATTTTTTGTCTTGATATAAAATATATCAAAGGGAGCTCAAACTCTATTCCAAATTTTCTTACTTTAGAAATATTGCAGGATAGGTAAATTATGGGTAGAAAAAAGAAAATAAAATTCTTGGAGTTTTCAACCATTACTCCACAAAATAAAATAAAAAAAGAAATCACCCGATATATCATCAAGTCAATCACGAAGTGCAAGTTGTTGCCAAACAACAAACAATTTAGGTTGCTCCTAAGCAACCCTCAGTAGATGCAGCTGGCCAAGCCAGCCTTGATAACAAACTTTAACAAATTATGGCATGAAGGGATTCCCTAGTTATATATCTTGGAGAATACAAATATGATTTTAATCTCAAGTACAAAAAAATGGGCTGACTGATTTCAACCAATTCTGACATTCTGAACAAAGGAAGACCTGATGAGCTGATTCAAGGCCATTCTTCAGCTTCCTCATCTCGTTTTCTGGCTACAGTTAGCACTACCAAAAACATAGTGAAGGTAGAAAGCCCAGTAATTTTGTATTTGATTTTTTACAAAATATTGTCGTGGTGTGTCCTATACCAAGCAAATAAAATTCTTCAGCTCTACCTCAACAAAATTCTTCTCATGGAAGATCCACATCTTATGACCCAACATACTTCAAGAATGATATTGTATACCCATTGATACAAATTTAATCTGATTTTTTATATTTCCAACCCGATAAGGTAGCCAAGAAAATACTTAGCCCTCCCTAAAATTTTATCAAAAAAAACATTTGCATGTACACATGAATTTTATAAGTTCATTCTCATAGATACCCGATCTTGCTTATTGAACAACATAAAGATAATCAAACACAAATATGTGAATTATAAAATAATATAACAAAAGGAATAAGTCATTCACTCAACCAAGTACAAAATTACTTTTCCAATATTTTGATGCCCAAAAATATGATTATTTTGATTACGAAAAAGCATGGATAAATGCCTTCACTTTCCAAATAACAGTGGCAAACATTCTTGGTTTCTCCTATGGGGGAAACAATTAGTCTCTCAATTTACCCAATAATTTTTACATCAATGGTGGCCTATTTATGATCACAAATCTTATATCCTTCCTCCACTAGTATATGAAGAATATGATATTTTTTGATGATCACAAAATTCATATGCTCTTAAAATTTTCAGAAGGTTTCACATTATGTGGATATATTCCTTGAAGTTTGTGTTCCACAAACAAGACGGACCTAAAGGACTCTCATTATTATGGTATAAGAGTTGGAACCACTCGAAATCTAATGTGCCAAAAGTAGATAAATGGTTCTTGTGCAGACCAGGACAGATGACCACAACAGATGCCACTCAAATTTCATTCTTGCAACAAAAATCCACAACTAGACAACTCAAGTAGCAAAGGAAATTTCATCAAACAAATGAAAAAAAAGATCTCCAACGAATCAAAGGTGAGCTCCCCAACAATCAATCACATACGTATGAGAAATTCAATTATGAAGATGAAGAAGGCATATATTTTCAACCAATTAAACATCTTAATGACATCACAAAACATCATAAAATGATGTCACCTATAACATTAGCATGTATTGGCTGAAATTATTGTGGGTTATACGATAACACAACTATCACACTTTTTACTATATCATATATGTGCCTGATGATGTGGGGGAATAATTGGATAGAAAATATGGAGTCACACCCATCCCAACAAATTTACAATCAAAAGTATTCTCAACATTCTTCAACACATCAACCTTTTATGGTTGAAGATATGCTAAGCCCTAATGGCACAACAAGATGGGCAATTGGAAGCAACTCCCAAGAAATAACATTTTTTATTGCTTGTGTAAGGTCTTTTACATTTCTTGCAAATATTCCACTTTCAAATTCTTAATTTTTCATAATTACTACACAAATGACATTTCTCCTCAAAAAATTATTATAAAGCTCCATAAAGGGGCTAAAGTTAGATTTTTCACTTAGGACATTTAAAGCAAAATATAAATTATGGTCTCTTATTCCATAGAAATCAATATAAGAGATGACATAAAAAGTAACTATGATAGAAATGCAGATGAGGAAGACAGAAAAGGATAAGTAGAAAGCTAGGTTATACAATATTGGCGCAAGGAAGACTCTTCAAGAGCTTGAAGTTGAAAGGTAGAGAGACATTCTCAAATTCGAATCAGTATTAAAAATACAATCTCTTAATTTGAAGAAAACATTCCTTTCACTTTCCATAAGTTCTAGAAATCCAAGTCATGTAAAAAAATAGTCCCCAGAAAATTAAAAATTAAGAATTGCAACCACTTGAGAAAAAACTTTCACTATAGAAAGTCATTATGATGAGTTCGAGTTGTTCCTTATAACATTGGCTTATCATGTTGATGATTCACTTTGGAAATTTTTCTATTCCTTGAAACTTGACACTTGGTGTCCCTGCCACCTGCATATGTAGAAAATTACTTTCTATATAAAATAGGTAAAGAGGAGTAAGCAAAGTCTGATAGAAGTACAAACCTGATCAAAAGAGTAAACTTGATCATACTCACTTCCATGTTCATTAGGTAGGATCGAACTTGAAGCTCCAATATTCTGATAGAGATCATCCATATTATGGAAATTCAAATACACGTCACAATTTTCCCACTCATTTAAATCACTTATGTCATTAGCACTTGTATTTGATGTTGCAACAATATTGCTTGGCACAAACATGTTTTGTTCACCGATGTATTGCTGAAAATTAGTATTTGCTGCTCCTGATCCATTGATTATCGCATTCCCACCATTCATATCAATCATCATTGCACTAGTTGAATTTGTTGTTACATAGACTTGATTGAGACCTGAGCTGTAATCATTTTGAGCTTCACGATTCAAGTTGTAATCATGATGATCTCCACTATTAGACGCCATGTAAAAATTACTATTAGTGCTCTCAATAATTGGGGCTTGCGAACCAAATAACAGGTCATGTTGTTGTTGCAGCGTACCACCATCATTATTTTGGCCCGACAAAAATGGGTTGAGATAGTGTTGTTGAACATGAAGTTCTGGATGAAAGAGTTGTTGCTCAGTTGAACTAGCATAAATATTGTTGGTATTAACTGGTGAAAACTCCGGGTCTCTATGAATTTGATTGGGTACATTTGTTTGAAGATCAAGTATTTTCCCAAATATTTTATGGCTACTTGTTTCAATTCTTTGTTGGGAACCACTTGAAGATCCCTGTTGAATATATGTTTGCTCTTCTAAAGGTCTCCTTTGGTTGATACGACATCTCTGAAAGGAGAATAGTCAAAGAAAAATTTGACTATGAAATTATTTATCATCGTAACTCATTTTTAAGGCATATTTGAAATGCTTGAAATAAGTCTTTTTTAATAGTAAAAAAATTGTATTGGATAAAACTAAATGAAAAAATTATTTTCAGTTATATTTGATGAGAATATTTTTTCAATGAATAGTCGCTACGAAAAATAGTTTAAATTAGTATCGAATAAGAGTGTTCTAAACATGCAATGAATGTAATTGCTAGTCCTCATATGTTAGCGAGTGGTTTGATAAAACTTTTGAATACTAAAGATGATATAATTTCCAACATTTACACGCAGAAGTGATGCAAAATTAAATTTTATCCCAATAAATGATTTGTGATACACCAACAACATAGTCAATGAAGTCTAATCAAGCGGGGTCTGGGAAAGTGCAGTGTAAGCAAACCTTAACATTACCTCGGGACGTAGCTAAATGATTTTTTTGATATAACATTAGTATCCAGATAATTGTAGTACATGGACTCACAAGTATTGATGAAAAATCATCCCACACAAAATATTTTCTAGTAACCAATAGTATAATAAAATAATTTGATAAAAAATGTATTTTTACCAAACAAGTACCCCTTAGCAAAGACACACACACATATTCATGTGAAGTATGTATGATTAAATATAATCCATTTATAATTAAGATATACCGATTAAAAAAAAAGAAACAATAAATTTGTTCAGCTATTTGTGTGAAGATCCTTTAAACTTTTTAAGAATGTACCTGAAGATAATTGGCAACTTGCATCCTGGTAAGACCTGGCACATTCATTATCTCGAGTATCTTTTTTGGTAAGCAACCTACATGATCCATTAGAATGTACCTTTAATTTAATCACTACAACAATACTCCTAAATCAATATGAGATACATGTAAATAAAATAATCAGTATACATTAACTACAAAAAAAATTTATGTACGTTAGCTATAAGTATGAATCTCACTATTCATTTCACTACATATATAGAAACTAATTGTAGAGAAATATAATTAATGACAAGGTAAACTTACGTCCATCACCAAGTCGTTCTGTAGCTTCCTTGAATTTTTCACGGAGATCCACAGTCCATTCTATGTAGTGATTTCGCTTCAGAGTCTTATCAATACACGTACTTTGTCTTTCTACTTTGTCAATCACTTTTTTGCCTTTTCTGCATCTCTTGCTCCTCAATTTGTATTCTCCTCTTTCTGTCTCATGGATACTAATAGTTTGTTCCTCATTATTAATAGACCTAATCTTCTCTCCAACGTGTCCTTTATTTTCCACAATATTTTCATTACCAATATTATAAACATATTTCATGTGATCTCCTTTTGGATCAAGTCCTTCTCTCACTTTGTCTCTTTGTATTTTCTTCCTTAATACAAATTGCCACAAGTATTTCATAATATTTTCGTCAAGTGACTTTTCCATATACAAGTATGTTCCATTGTCAAAAGCCTTCTTTGCAAAGAGTTCATCGTGTTCATTACATACAACTGCAAAATTATTTTGATAAGTTCATAATAAGAATTAAATTATATTATACATCATGTGAATAGTTAATTTATTGCAAACTTTATATATTGTAACAATAGAACTATATATCATATCACTATATAAAAAATGAACGATTAGGATTGTATAACTTCTGTTTTTAAACAACAAAAATCTTCACTTATCGCATTTAATGATGGTCTATCAAAAGTTATTTTAGGTATGTTTGGACTATTTAGCGATGAATTTCATGGTTAATATTTTCTCGTAGTGTATTTACTAAAATAAATAACTTTAACCACCAAACAATAAAATCATATAAGATATCCATCTAAAAATTATGTAATTAGTTATTTTCATTTATATAAACTTAATTTATATATTGTAACAGTAATGTAACAAAATAACTATTTAGTTTACAAAAACTATTATTTTGCAATGAATAATTCTTGTTGATGAACAACAAAAATTCATTGCTAATCTTATTTAATGACATCTTATATTAAATTCACTTAGCTACAAACTATTTAACAACAAATTAATGATGAACTTCACTGCTAGTTATTTATTTGTAGTATTAATTAAAATGACTGACCTTATCCACTATAACAGTAAGATGAAAGATAGAACAAATACTTACAGAGAGTGACAATATCTAAGGCATCTGCTTGTTTCAAGAGTTTAAAACAAAGAAAATCCGGTGAATGGACATTGACTATCACCACATCAACTTTTTCCTTTCCTTGTGAGAGAATTGACATTGCCACTGGAATCCTATCAACTGTTGTAACTGGATATATCCATGCATTTTGGAAGTGAGTGATGAACATAGAAAGGACATATACACATATCTATCATTAAGAGGATCTTCTTATTTATCTTTCAAATTCAATTATGAAGTTTCATGTGATATTGCTCCACTTTACCCTATTCAATTGCATTTATCGATCAACTTATATTGTAATCGTTGTGTAACATATAATAGGTCAGATTCACATAAAACAATTATAAATAATATTATTTTGTGTTAAATAATTTAATTATATGGAATATCAAAGATACTATTGGAGGATACTACTATTTATTCTAATTTATCTAATGACTTGTCAAAAATAAATAATCACTAAATAGATAAAATATTATCGAGCCAAGATATAATAGGATAGAGGTTAAGAGATAATTTTATTTCATGAATATGTAACTAAGAAATTTGAAGATTTAGAAAAGTATTGTAATGGATATATCAATATAATCTTATATTCTCAATTTACTTTCTATTTTCCTAAACATGACCTTTTGTTGTTGACATCAATAGGATAATTAATCCGATTTATTTAAAGATGTTGATTGAAAGCAATCTATAAAAACCACATGTTATTACTTGTCTCATATATGATCGATCATATTATTTTTCTTATTTATTTGAGAATCGTATTTATGCATGGTAATTAAACTACAAATAGTTAAAAGAAATAAGCTAACAATAGAGTCTTAAACTATTATAGAATAATGAGCTGTAAATTGACAAAATACTCTTCTAGAAAAAGGTGTTACATATTATAATAGTACTTAATGGATTATAATGAGGGTATACTTCTACACCAAGTATCTAACATGAAACTCTAACCCATAATTTAGGCATTGACTTTGTGATTTAGATATTTCTAAAAGTGGAAAATGAATTTTCAAATATCTTCTTTATTCTATCATTTTGATTGTTTAGTTACTTTTGTTTGTACAACAAAGTTACTTGCTTTTATGTATGTATACTATCGGTACCTACAAAAGTAGTTTGCAAAGATATTCAAGTAAAAATGATTTAATACACCTTGGACGTGGAAGAATCAATCAATATTAATAAAATAATTGAGAGACCAAACAAAAAAATATAGAAAAAATCCATAATAACACACTTGAACTTAACTTTATTTTTGCCAAAAAAAAAACCAAAAATTTGTGGGGTTTGGCTACTAAAATTGTCAATTATATACTTGTTTTTGCAAGGTAAAATTGTTCAATAATTCCATCGTTCTAAGATAGTTTTCGAGTATAGTAAGACAATTGTAGCATTTATCTAATTTTTAAAAAAATTATGAAAATTGTCTATTGTCTTACCAAATTTAAGTAGAGGTAGTAATCAAACAGTAGTTAGGGTTGAGCCAAAATGAAAAATAATATGTGAAACATTGCCACCAAATTATATTTAAATTTGTTAATTTCAAATTAAGGAAAAACTATTTTAAAATTTAAGGTGCACGAGCTTAAAAGGATGAAATAAGAGGCATATATTTAAAATAATTAAAAAATTATTTTAAAAAGTAAAAAGAATTTGTTCGAATACGAAGTGGGGTAGGGGGGGGGAGAGGGAAAAAAACAATAGAAAGGCAAAAAATAAGGATAGACACATCAACTCTTATCATGCCCTCTCTTCCTTTTTATCTCCCCTCCCATTACCCTAATCTTGTCCCTGCATAACTAAAGTGAATCTATTTTTTTTTATGATTAGAGATAGATCTGTGAAAATTAAAAGATCTACACCTAAAAAGAATTTTTGAGGGATTTTATTCATCTTTTCGTACGACTCTATTACACTCTAGGTCAATTGACAAAGAACGATTTTCTTGTTTTTTGTACAAAAAGACCAAGTGAAACACATATGTAAGTTGATTAAATAACTAAAATTAACTTAATACTATTTCTCTCCATCCACCCTTTAAAAATCATAATCTTTGTGGAAGAAATTAGACGAGTGTGTAACATGCTTATAGAAAGAACAAAAAATGTAGAATCTAAATTGTTTCTTTATAACAATACAAAACTCATTTTTAACAAGTAAAACAACATAAACAAACATAGAAATAGTGTTAAGACAACAAAGAAAAGAGAGATCCTAGATTTACAAGATAAACAAAATCTAAAATGGGAACGATGCTAAACTCACAGATGAGATATAAACATCATATCAATTAAATCATCAAAAAAAGTAAAATCATATAAAATTTAGTAATATAAATAAACAAAATTTATGAGTTTTGTATAGGTTGTTAAGAGATGTTACCTTTATATTCATTGGACTCCAGTAAATCAGTCATCTTAGTATCAAACTTTGTGCCATGATGTACAAACATCACACAGATTTCTTCAATCAAGCCACAAAAAGGAGTTGTCATAGCATTAATTATATTATTTCTTCAACGATTTGAGAATTAGCCTCTTCTGAAAAAACCATCAGGAGATACAAAAACCTAATTTGGTATATAAAAGGTTTAATTTAACAGAGAAATGACTAACTCTTTTGGTAGGTGTGTTTACCATACAAATAATTTTAATTAAATACCAGATAGCCCCTCAAACTTGGCACAATTTATAAATTAAACACCTAAACTTAATTAGGCACTAGATTGAATTTTTACTTAGTAGATACTACAACTAAGAATAAAGGGAAAATCAAGAGAATTAAAACTTAAACGTGAATCGCTACAGAAAATCGAGGAAAATCCGACCCAGTCCATCCATTTTTTAAGATGTAAGTAATCTTTTAATGGTGGACGGACTTAAAGAAATCTAATGAGTATTAGTCATTTCTTTCTGAGAAAATAGTCTAAACCCCCCCCCCCCCCAACCTATACCCAAAATTCCAACTACACACTCCAACTTTACGGCTGTCCTATTACCCCCATGAACTTCATATTTCTCTATTTTTCTACACACTTAAACGCTGACCTTAACACATAAACCAAACAAATAGTCCAACGTGATTGCACGCGCCGGGTCCCCCACCTCTTCAACTCCCAATTCCCTTTTTTCCCCTATTTCCCTCTTAAAACGTATACGACCCAAAAATCATCCTTTCTCATTTTCATCTCTTTCTCCATTTGCATATGTATTTCTGTTGATGATCGAAGGATTTCGCTGTGTATTTTCAACTTGATTTCGTAGTTTATCAACTGATTTAGCTTATTCAGTTGATTTGCTATTTTTGATGAATTTTGAGAAAATTAAAAATTCAAATTAGAGACCTAAATAAGAAATTAGAGAAGATTACAAACCCTAAATTGAAGATATGAAGTAGAAATGAACATAAACAACTAAACCCTACTTTTTTCTTAGAGAAAATTATGATTTTTTTTTACAAAAGGAACAAGGGTTAATGGTGGGGAAGAAGAAACAATGGCTTATTTAAGGACGGGGAAGATGACAATTGGAGAAAGAGGAAATTTTCGTCAAAATTCCCCTTCTAACGCGCCTAGAGGAGGTGAGAGCACCTCCTATGACAGGTCAGCATTTAAGCGTGCAGAAAATAGAGAAATATAAAGTTCTGGGGGGTAGTAGGACACCCTTGAAGTTGCAGTGTGTAGTTGGGATTTTGGGCATAGATTAGGGGGATTTTAGACCATTTTCTCTTACTTTTTTGCAAAAATGCACCAAAACTATAAGAAAAAAATATTATCTTTCAAAAAGAGATTTAATGCAATCAGTCTTTTATTATTTTGTTTTGCAAAGACATAGGTACTCCATCAGTATTTGAAGTGGAAATTACAGTTGAATAGTACAAATAAAAATGACAAAAATATTTTATCCAAGAGTATGAGTGATCGAATAATGAAGGGCAATTTTTATTGATAATATTATCTTTCTTTAATTTGTATATATCTTTCTTTCTTTTCTCTAAATAATTATATTCAATATATATTTTTTTGAGATAGTTTGGGCATGTGAAGATGAGGTTTGATGACGGGTAAATTTGCTCCCATTTGTGATTTGTTTAGCTCAATAATTACTATCCTCAATGTCTAATGTTGTCCTATTATGATAAAATATTGATGATTTTCAGCTACGAAGGTAAATTGATAGGGCAATGGATTAATGTTTGAAGAAATGACATAAATGCAAAAAGAAGTGCAAAACATACATTGTTGATCACTTAACAAGAAGGAAAGATCGCCAACTAAGCAAGATCTTGCACAAAATGATATTGCATGGCATTTATGTCTATCGAATTAGATGGGCGGACTCCAATAGAGAAGGCGATGCACCAAATGAGAAAGGCGGCCTTGCAATAAACATCACCCAAATGAAAGTGTTAAAAGAAAAGAGTAATTTCTCGGCAGACAAACCAAGGTTGTTCTCGGACATTTGTCGAACGTCAAAGGCTAACTTAATCGAGTTTGCCTAATGAGGTTCAAACACCTTAAGCCTAGAGCATGAAAACACGAGTTGAGGAGTAAGATGTAATTCACCAAAGTAGCTCGGGAAGCTCGACTAATGTCGCTGATTGAGTCATGTATTGGGTTTTTGGGCCTAATTTTAGAAAATTATAAATAGCTCAAGAGAAAGAAAAGAAGGGATCATTATAGTTTGTCTGAAGAAATTAGTTTTGAAAAAAAGTTTAGAAAGAGAAAACTTTACTCTAGTTACGTACACTTTCTACCTTTTGGGGGTTTACAACTTTGTCATTGAAACAAACAACCTGAAGTTGAATTTAAAGTGAGTTTACTTGTAATTACTAAATTCATGTTACCCATGTTTGCTTACTTCAATGGTATATTTTTTAACTTTTTATGATAGTGCCTAAAACTCCAAGAACTAGGGGTGCAATTGTGAGGTTTGGTATTTATTTAAAGTACTGAGTATTGTGCAATACTCTTTTATGTTGTTGTTCATACATGATTTTTTTCTAATAAGCATGGGGTTAATTAATGGGTTAAGGTTTCAAACATAATTCCTACTTCTAATTCCTGATTGATGCTCGAAAGAGATTTGTCGGAGTGGGTAATTAGTCCAATACTAGAAATTTAAGTTTTATATCTGGAACTTGCTTGAAAATAGAGGTTATGGGTCGAATATATTTTTTTGATTCTTGAAAGAGAGAATAGAGTAAGTGATTGGGTTGTTTAGATTGACATTTAAATGAGACTGAAAGTAGATTCCATGCATAGATGCATTGATATCAAAAGATGATTAGCGTCAATGAAGATGACATAGTTATTCTTGAATCTTCATCACTATAGAGCAACACAATTACCTCTATGTGAAATCGATTTCCAATACCCGCACCTCTAGATTCCTTGTTTACTCTTGAATTCTTTGGTATTTTAGTTTAATTGTGATCACCGATTACCAAGGCTTTCTATTAAATTGGTGGAATTAGCTACCCACTTGTTCTTACTATTACAAATAAGCGATCTTAGAACCAAAATTTCTAGATAGGAATTCTCCATGATATACCATTCTCTGTGGGATTTGACCCCGACTCTTCACTGGGTATTTTAATTGACGACGACCGCAATCCATTTTAATTGGTTTTAAAGAGGACGTTTGAGTGTTTTAAAGAGCTTACTGATGCCTTCTTGGAGAGAATCTTTCCACTGTCAAAGATTGCTAAACATCGAATCCAAATACAAAATTTCAAGCGTATTTGATGTGAACATCTACATGAGACGTGGATGAGGTTAAAGAAGCTACTTTTTCAATGTCCAATGCATGGTGTTCCGGACAATTTGCTGCTACAATATATCTACTCTAGCCTTGATTCAGTCAATAAAGGTTTGGCTGTTCAGTTGGTCCAAGGTGGATTAATGAAAAAATCGTATGACGTGGATGCTTTATTTCTAGATGATATGAGCAAAGTTAACCGAGCATGACATACTAGAGAAAACCAAGTACCTACTCTGCACCTGGGTATAATCATTGAAAGAATTGAGAAGGACCGTGAATTAGATGAAAAAACATGGCCAATATGATGAACCAACTAGATTTTCTGTCTAAACATGTCATGAGAGTTGGACTTACGTCAGTAAATGTTGTTAGAATCAAAAGTGGACAGTGCCCGGATGATTCCATGTTTGAGGCATTATACAGTGAGGGAGTTCAATATTTAGGAAATCATATGGGGGTTCCCACACCAATTGTTAGCGACGAGGTGGGAACCAGGGTTAGAGCAAAGATAGAGATGGTGGTTGGAAAGATTGGAGTTGTGGAAATTGGGGTTTCCCACACCAATGATCGTCCAAGCCCAAAAGAACCAGCTACTCCTGTAGGATGCCGCACTGACAAAATGCTTACAAGGATATTTAATGTTGAAGGGTCAGATAATGTGTTGAAAGGATTGAAGAATGTCTTCTTAATTTTATCCCAAACTCTGATTTGTCATTCGGTATCTATCAACTATCTAGACACTTAATTGTGCCAAATCTCCACTCATCTCAATCAAAGGCTAAAGGGAACGTTGCCTAGTGACATCCTCCCAAATCCCAAGAATGATTGTTGAGATTGATAATTATGGTGTGCCACAACATTGAAAAAGACATTTCCTTGTAGGCAACCCAAGTCTTTACTTTGGTTTTTATTGCTTTCATTAATGTTTAATGTGCGTTATGAGTAAATGTTAAGAAGAAGTTGAAATATTGAAAAGGGAAGCATAGGGGATGCTGAAAACTAATCGGTGATGCATCGAAGGTATTGAATAGGCTCATTCTTGTCCACCATTTTGAACTTGAACAGGTGTAAAAGTGTATTGAAAAAATCGGCGATCAAAGCTCCAATTGGAGATATACCGAAGTGCGCTATTCGGACTCCATCCAGTCAACTGAATCAACCTTCAATAGATTTTGTCCAGACATGTTCGGTCAGCTTTAGCTCAAATTGGTGATTCGCAGAACATGTTCAACAATGTTAGCTGTGATCGCTGAACATGCTTAATATAAAAAGGCCAATGGTCTTTTCTAATTCAAAATTCAAACCCTTTGATATCTTGCACTTTTTTCTCTCCTTTGTCTTGCATTTCTTCTTTTAAAGGATTATGAGTCTTAAGTTTGTCTTTTCAAGTTCGAGAATGCATTTGCTTGGATTTATCATCAACCCTATCCCAGTTCCTTTAATTTTTTGACTTTTTCTCTTACTAATGTTTGTTTTCAACTTATGTTGAGATTTTTGAGCTTTAAATTGTATAATGAGTGTGGGCTTGAAGCCATTAAGGCTATTGTTTGTTACATTTCATTGGGTTGCATAATATTGTGCAATTTGAACCATACCAATAAGATATTTTAATGTGCATGCCTATAGAATGTCAATCTTGATTGTGTTGGTTGAAGTTTGAAATTGAATTGATATTTATGGTGGGTTTGAGTACAATTTAATGTTGATTAAGTTTGATTAGCCTAGTGTTGACCCAATTACATGATTTTGCCTAATGATAAATAGGGTGACTACTTTCTTAAGGGAAAACCATCAATTCTTGCAATACTTAGCAATATCTCAGGGGAATCTTAGTACCCATGGGTAGATAAGCATAATATATGTGGATTGTAATGATAAGAGGAAATTCATACTTGCTGTTTATGTTGGGTTACATGTAATAATTAGGCAGTGGGTTGAACAATTCCTATTCGGTGGCTTGTCTTAGCTCACTAAGGAGGTTAGGCAAATAGCTGAATAAGTCTCAGTTCGTCCTCTTTAGCATATATATTACCTTGGGTATTATCCCAATCAGATGGCTTGTCTTAGTCCACCAATCTCGTTTGGTGAATCACCGAGTGGGAGTGCATATCTCATTTGATGCATGTGTCTTTTTTTATTTGCTTTGTTATTTTTGATGAACTTGTCTTAACTTGCTAAAACCAACTTGGCGAATCACCGAGTTGGAATTGACTCAACTTTTTGTGCCTGAATCATGAGATATTTGCAACGGTCTAATTTGGCAAGCTTACTGAAGCTCACTTATTATTTTTGGTTTTTTGCCTTCCGAATAGGCGAGATTCTGGGATGTTTTCGAAGTTTGATTCAATGTGCGTTTGATTTCAACTAAACTTCACTACTCCTATGTTTGAATGTGTGCTATGTAGGTAATGATAAGAACTAAATGAAAGGAAGTTGTTACATTGGATACTGAGTCAGACAAAGATCCTCCTTCTCCTCCACTAATGAAACACCAGGACCTATCCAATAACGGGCCTTCCCAATCGTCAACAATTCACAACCTCACAAGCATCTATCCAAGAAAGGGTATAACAAAAAAATAGGGGTGGTGAGGTAGAGTACTTAGATTATGTCCAAATTGGTGTGGCCCTCCTCTGTGTGAGCACCTACTCCTAGAGTCCTCTCAATTATCACTCCAAGAACCATCAATAGGATCAAAGCTGTTGAAGAGAAGATTATCCTTAAAGATAGACGACTCTCCACTAACAGACTCACGAGTGACTACCCAGCTATTGTGGCTACCATCCAGTTCCACAAGTTTGAGGGGTTTGCCAAGCCAAGGAACACCTATATTCCTTCTTGGGAGCAAAAGTTCTACTATGCTTATGCTCCGGCCCTTCCAATGAAGAGGAAAGGTACAATTTTGAAATCGCTTAAAGAAGTGGAGGTGCATTGCAATAAAGTATGATGCAATGCCAAAGCTATTAACATTGAACTTGGGATACCGTCATTCTAAGCAGATCTATATTCACTCTGGATGCGACATGGCATGGATTCCTTGAAAAGGTAGTTGGCCTCTCGCAATTTTTTATTATTCTCCCTTTTTGATGGATGATGGTGTCTAGATTTTGAAATAAGACTTGAATATTGTAGGATGATACTCGTTTGGCTTCATCAGTAATAACATAATGTCATCAAAGAATTAGTCTATCCTTCGTCATGACAAGGCACTCTTGGTAGTCACAATCGTAGACAATTAGTACATATGTATGGATGCAATTATACCTAATAAAATCTTGATGAGAGCCAAGAAAGAGCACACTTGTCTGTCATTTCTGGTGTAGATTACGCAGCTGGGTGAGAGGGCATGATCCCTTATAGAGAAGCTACAGTTGTGAGTGTTACCCAACTTCTTCTAGCGATATCAGGAGGATTGGGGCTTGTTCTTACGGGAAGGCATTGCTAGGAGTAAGCCTCCACCACCAGACACGATCCCCGTGGTTTATCTCACCATACTATCGACTGAGGCTAGCACACATCCTCCATCAGTGGAGTAGGCAAGTATTTCTTCACCTATGCCTCCTCATCCTCTTACTGCTAGTGATTATTCTATTGTTCCCACTAGTATTAGTGTTTCTATTTGTGTTGCTCTGAGACTTTCCCCCACTCCTATCTCCCGTCACCATTGACACAGGCGATGATTTATCATATGGGAAGCCTTGCCTGGTTGGCAGATGTTATAACCACCCGAGTTGAGATGAACATGTCCAAGATCATTGATCAGGCCATTAAAAAGGTCTTAGTTCTGCTGATAGAGAGAGTGGTTAAGTGTGAGGGCTTTGTTGAGAGCCATGGTGATAGGTTAGAAAACATCGCCACTAGACTTGAGGCCTAAGAGAAAGCCAAGGGTAGTTTTGGTGCACTAGACACCATAAGGGACGAGCTTTCTACCTTCCAAGAAAAGGTGACCTAGTTGCTATCCACGTATATCTCCATCCTTTGAGGTGATGTTCCCTTAATAGATGTGCCTACCTCCTTGTCAAAGATGCACAGAATGGAATCTCTTTTGAGAGAGAAGTTTTAGATAGTTGCGAGTGTTGATACGGTTGGTGATGATGATGTTGAGAGGTCCAAGGATGAGTTGGCCAAGGAGAGGGATGAGCAGGAGTTGCGGAAAGAGGAGCATGGTATTGTGAATATGTTAACTGAGTTGCTGGAGACCGAGGAGGTCATTTGCCAGGCAGCCCTAGAGAGATCCCTTAGGGAGACTATAGAGGTTGGTCCTAGTGGAGTCTTTTAAGACTAAACCATACCTCTAAGCATTGAGATAGGAACTGATGCCCCATATGAGTCTTCCTTGCATTTGCCAGTGATCTTATTGCAGGGCATCGATGCCCCTCTTGAGGCTTCCCCACTTTAGACTCCAAATAAGAGTGTTCCATAGGCATAACTTTTTTTGGGGGGGGGGGGTCCCTTTTATCTCTGCCTCCTGTACTTTTTTTATCATTGCATTGAGGACACTTTATTTTATTTTTTGTATGGTAAGGGATTTCGTTCCAATGTTCCCCTTTTTTATTGTATTTTGTTATTTTTAGATGTTGATAATTGTAGTTGTAACACCGTGAAAACTTCAAAGATTAAACCCGAACCAGTCTTCAATTACTTGTAAAATTGAATCGGGTGATCCTTAAGTTACTCATATGTGTAAAGGTCATTTTCTTGGTGTTCTAATGGATTTGGATATGAATTAAGCTCAAAAGAACCTCCTAGCACAAAGTTTAGTTGAAATCTTCATTTTCGATTAAGTTTTGACATAAGATTCTACTTAGGTCAACTTCAAATGATCCTATCTCCCAATACATAATGAATTAGGTTGCCTACGACCTACCAAATTAAAGGTCTATGTGTCCTCTTTCCAACACCACTAAGTTTGTCTTATTTTAGGTTCAGAGTAAAAAGTTATGAATTTTTTACCAAACAGTGTCAAACCAAAGTTTTTGAATTTTTGAATGACGACCCCAACCGACAAGCCGTAGATTGAACGACAACCCATTCTATCAGGTCATCGTTAAAGTAGTGGGGTCAACTTTCGGGACCCAAATCCTATGGAACCAACTGACGGGGCGTAGGTGGACCAACGGGCCGTTGTTAAACCCATAAATGGACTTTTGAGCCTTAAAAACTCAATATAGGATCCACAGATGGGATATATGCCATGGGTAAAACCATGACCCATAGATTGTCCTATGGACAATTTTTGATAGCTTTTAAAGAGAGGTAGCTCAATGTTTTCCCACACTCTCTAAGATTAATCCATGACTTCTTTTCACTTAATTAAGGTCTAAATAGTGTTAAAACACTATTTGACGTTCTTTAACACATAAAAGACTTAGACCAAGGATTCAATAGGAGAAAAGCAAGGGTTTTCTATCGTTCTTCGAATTTAATCAATTTCGCAAAGAACTTTGTTGTTCCCAGGTATGTAATACTATCATTGTGATGGACTGAGTTATTCCTCATGCCCTACATCTAATTTCTATTAGTAAAGAATAATCTAGGATTACATCCTTAGTTTTGATAATCTTTTAGATGAGTTTGTTGTTGAATTCTGAGTTGTTATTCCTAATTTTTGAGTTGCTATATATTATGTATTGAGATTCTTGAGTTCATTATTCATACCTATTTTCCAGCAAGAACC